>DWON01001091.1:0-26472 GCA_018251015.1 Phocides pigmalion okeechobee | reverse complement strand
GCTGTCAAGAGCTTCCACACTTCTAGGGCTGCGCTTGAATCTCTCCTGGCTGTCGAGGGCTTCTACACTTTTAGGGCTGCGCTTGAATCTCTCCTGGCTGTCGAGAGCTTCCACACTTTTAGGACTGCGCTTGAATCTCTCCTGGCTATCAAGGGCCTCCACAGATTTAGGGCTACGTTTTACTCTTTCTTGGCTATCGAGAGCTTCTAAAGTAAGACCGCCATGCTCAGAAGTAATGCTTCGTTTATTATGCGATTTCACTCCAATAGTTTGCCAAGGTTTAATTCTAGCATTAGGGTTCCAGTTGGGTATAATAACGTCCCGATGTGTTTGCTTATGTAGTCCAGGAAATTGAACATCACACGATAATTCTCCTATTGCTATCGTAAAAAATATAAAAATAAATGTTTTACTTAACATTTTAAATTCCGATTACTAAAGACAGTGTGCACAATACTATTAGCTTTGATACAGTAGGATGGATATCGAACATGTACCAGTATTTATAACACCTATTAGAAAGAGAAGTTGATAATTGTAAGTATACTTTATCTTATTACTGTTTGACCTCTTAAGAACTACAGGGAATAACATGAGACCTGAGACCTAAAGTGATATTACTTATCTGGATATGTAATATCTATACTATTGCGCGTGATTTATTTGTGATAACCCTCATTTGATATTTAAGTTATTATAAATGTAATAAACCGATGAGGTACCTCCGCTGATCCCATAATCCAATTTTATATTTGATTTAAGATTTGTAGGTAATTGTAGTGTCAATACCGTTTGGTTTTATTTTGCGTGTACCCAAAATAATCTCAAACAATAAATATAATATAATATGAACAATAAAGATAAAATCAAAATAGCCGTGAACCCTTTACATTAATACTGAATTAAAAATTCAGATACTAAATTAACATTTTCAAAAAAATACATTACGAAGAAAATATTAACCTTGTGAATAAGTATAAATAAGTACTTTTAGATGTCTCAGAATTATTACAATCCAAGAAGTGTTCGAAGTTGGAATAATGTTGAAGATCACGCTTGCTTTGTCCATCTTGGTGGCAGGATTGGTCACGGAGTCATCATGTCAGGGATACAAGATAATACATCCTACATGGAGGGAGTCTTCTACATACGGATCCGTTATCCGAATTGCTCGGGAGGCGAAAGAACTTGGTGGAAGCCACTGGACTTCAAGCAATAGCTGGGACACGGGTGCCACCAACCCAGGTTATAACAGACACAATCCATAATTTCTGAAATTTCTAAACCAAAGGGTGCATGGTCAGTGCACTCATAACATATGTTTGTATTTTCTTATGCTCCTTTTATTTTTTGAACGTTATAAAAACATTTTTTATTCTTTGTTTGTCTGCCTGCTTTTTTGCCAGATTTATAATTAATAAATTTATATATACATATATCGGAACATATTCACTGAACCCAAAGCTTTTAACACGAAAACAACAACATATATAGTCACAATCCCTTTTTTATGTACAAAAAACAAAATAACTTAAAAAACATACGGTAGATTCTCTATACAAATATGTCGAATTTGAAAATTAGGAAAATTCCATAATATAGAATATTGCCATAGAGTTATGTCGAACATCATATTCAAATGTATTAATTAAATTTATCTCTGATATGTGGAGGGGCTATGTATTGTATATTATGATTAAGCAAGACGCGGATCGATATCGAATAAACATTTCAAAATTGTCGTGTACACAATGATAAAATAAATGTTTGTTATATCTCCGGTAAAGAACCTGATAAATGAGATTTTCCTTATGAATAAGTATAAATAAGCACTCGGATGGATCGAAATTATTACAATCTGAGGAGTCTTCGAAGTTAGAACAATGTTGAAGATCACGCTCGCTTTGTCGGTCTTGGCAGCGGTGCTGGTCACGGAGTCTTCGTGTCAAGGATTCAAGATAATACATCCTACATGGAGGCCGCCTCCTACACGCGGACCTATTATCCGAACTGCTCGGGAGGCGAAAGACGATCAACCACTATGGCTGTATCAAGGTGACAACATCCCTCGGGCACCAGCGACTGGCGATCACCCGTACTTACCTCCCAACATTGACGACATTAAGCTGGATCCTAACAGAAGGTATGCCAGGAGCTTCGATTCGCGCAGCTCTAAGCACCATGGTGGAAGCCATTCGACTTCAAGTGGTAGCAGGGACACGGGAGCCACTCATCCGGGTTACAACAGACGCAATGCATAAGTTCTGAAACTTCTAAATCAAGGTTTATACCCTCCGTAGTTGTAACTGCGCTACCGAAATTTCATTACTGTATCATTTTTAACTTCGCCTTTTTTATATAGGTATGGATTGTTAAAATTATACATAAGTTCTTTTATATAATTATTATAAATATTCAAAATAAATATATTTGAAATATGAAATGTCCGCCGTTTTCATATGCATCCTTACCCTGTTAAACATAATTATGACTATTGACAAGGGCATATCTTCGAATTGGTTTGCTTGGAATCGTCTCTACTAGACCACTCACATTGCAGATTTTCAAATAGTTAATTTTGGTTAATAGTAATTTGATAATTTGTCTATTTTATCTGAGTATGCTTAGTTAATATGTAACGTCATATAATACTAATAAATAATAATAGTATTTATTTTGCAGTTAACTCAAAGGTATTGATTTGGTTTTACTTTTACACGTGTATTTTTTACTTTAAATATGAATACTACTACTAATTTTAATAATACTAGTGTAATGTGTTTTTAATTAAAATTATATTGTAAAATTTAAACCGTTGAAAAATAGAAGAAATCATAATTACTGTAAAAAAAAGAAATATAAAAAAATAAGAGAGGAGGATGGTACTTGTATTGTATTGTCTGTTCTTGCCCTATGTGTTTGTTATGAGGAAATTTGAACGGGAATTCGGATAGACTGGAGCATATTCTATTTTACGAAAGAATTTAACTAAAACTTATAAACTTTAATTAGCTTAACTTTATATGCATTAGTTCAGTTCAAGCTCAATTTTGCAATTGCAGTTTTAAAACATGAGTTTACATGTTCTTTTTTAACAAACGTTTCACTTACTCTTTCATTCCACATGCTATAGGCACACCCTTTTTGTCGATATTAGTTTAAATTCCAAACACAAAATACATATCACTAGTATTCAAAGATAAATTTAGGTTGTTGGAAATAAACTAGAGAAAATGCACCTTACATATGAGTAAAATTAAAGTTTCTAACAGTGCTTTCCAAATATATGCTTTTTCTTAAGCTCCTATTATTATTTATACTTTAACAAAACCAAGCTTTTTAAAATTATATATATGTGTGCCACTTTTTTGCCACACTTATAATTAATAAATTTAATTATCAGGCTTTAGACGATTCATTTTAATTCTATCGGTTTCGTAAAAGTAGTGGAAAATTTTACCTTTAAATTAAATATTAGGACTATCTACAGTTCTACAGGGAAGTAGGATGGATGTTGTTGTATATAGATAATAGGACCTTAGTTTAACCGGGGTGAAACCATCACACATCTTAACCGTCGAAAGGCAGTTCCTATGTTTTGGTTGAAGGGACTATAAGGCGACCTTATAAGTCCTGAGAAATATTAATAAATCTACGTATATACTTACATAGTGCTACAGTCCACTATCTGTTTTGTTTGCGGAAGCCTATATGTTTGTATGCAACTAATATAAAAAAGAATAAAATTAAGACTTACTTACATCCATAATTGTAATAAACTATCTAAAGTCTGATAATTAAATTTATTAATTATAAGTCTTATGAGGAAATTTCTATGTTCTTGTTCGAAGGCTGTGATGAGCCATAAGTACAAAAAACATAAACAATAAACAATACAACACATTTTGTTACGCGCAGCAAACGAGCATGTATCCTATCTGATGTTAAGTAGTCACTTCACTCCAAAGACATCCATATATAATCTTAAATAGGACCGAAATCGTATCAAAGGTCGTACGTAGAGTCGCACACCTGAGAACAGAGATTGGAGGACTGAGTCTCGCTTTTAAATGCAGTCGAAACTGCACCTCTCCCACCTATTTCTCCGTTGCTTCACGGCATATTGTGAAGGCGGCAGTGGAACCTAGGTCGAACTATAGTTCCACTACCTACCAAAGTTTCCTCAGGGCCAGTAAAGCGCATGTAGGGTCATAAAACATATTTTATGAAAATATATTTTCATAAAATGTTCTTTTATGTTATTGGAATAATCAATGACTTTATTTGTCAGCGCCAGAGTTTCTACTATATATAAACAAAAATATAATTTTAAAATGATACTGTAACTGAAAACTGAGATATAAACACATATTTATAAAAACAGTTGGGAACAAAATTTTCCTAATCCAACAAATGGTATTCTCTTGATGACGATAAGTAATTTTCTGCAGAAATACCTACTTTTAAAATACGTAACTAAAAATAAATTGAACTTGAAACATAATGTTTTAACAGTAACTAAGTTTAAAATAAGAAACTTATTAAATTCTACAATTTATTACACATATTTTTTTTTACAATAATACTTTTGTTTTTGGGGTCATTATTTGTCAATAGTTAAATTAGAATGATTCTTGTTCAAAGTCTTCATCTTCGTGAATATCACGTGCATTTCTAGCGTAAATGGGGTAAAGAGGTCGAGGTTCAGGACGAGGGAAAGGGTTGAATGGATCGAAAGGCCTTTGAGGTCTTGGCAAAGGGTTGAACGGAAGCCTTATTTCTCTCGCATGTCGACGATTGTATCCAGGGTGCGTTGGTCCTGTGTGTCTGCTCCAGCCGGGTAATGAATGACTACCACCACCACGTATCACGCCAGGCGAGTCCAGGCTTCGGGCATAACGTCTGTTAGGATCCAGTTTAATGTCATCGATCTGGTTCGGCAGGAATGGATGGTCGCCGCTTGCAGGCGCGCGGGGTATATCACCTTGGTGTAGCCACAGAGGTTCGCTATTCGGTGCTTCACGCCCCTTTCTAATAATGATTATTTTCTTGATAGGCTGTCTGTAGACCGGGCGAACTATTCTGATTCCTTGGCATGAGGAATCAGTAATTAAAACTGCCGCTAAAACCGCTAAAATAATTGCCGCTTTGCACATCGTTACTGTGTGATCGATTAGTTTAATTGTAAATGATGACTGTAAGAATAAACGTTTCGTATTTATACTGCTTCTTAAGGAAATAGAGAGACAAAGGTTCTTTACCCGACACGAAGTTGTTTTTTTTTTAAATATTATGATTTAAATGGGGATATTTGTTAAGATTAAATATTTGATATGTCAATACATATAACGCGTATTCACCCGTTACACCGTTACACCGTTTCACCCGAGGCTATTCAGCCTCGGGTGAAAAGAATCGAGAAAACTACACAACGTCGGACGTGGCAGACATTTAGATGGGTGACCGTTGGTGAAACATTTTATGCTTTCATACTTTGAGATCACATTAAGTAGTAGCCCTAGTTTACTCCCATAGAAAGCAATCATTAAATTTTGTGTGAAATTCTAAAGACGGTTTGAAAACACGCTAGCCTGTATCTTCAGTTTGCATTGAAACAGCGTGATAATGATCTAGCCCTATTCCAATTTCACAGAAATTCCCATGTCCAGTTAAAAAAAATAATCCATTTAACATAAAATGGATTGCAGCTAAGTACTAAAAATAAATAACTAAAAATAATAGAAATAGATAGAATAAGTGTTACAATTATTGTTAATGTATATTCTAAGAAATTAAAATGTCTTTATTGCGTTTAGATAAACTAGGTATATTTTGATTTATTGATTTACTTTTTTCCCGTTCCATCAAGAAGGTACCACCAGCACAATATTTTTTAAGACTTTAAAAGTATCTCTCCATGTAGTGACATAAATAATAAAGTAATTTAGGCTTCTCTATGTTATTTTAATCGTTATATTGTGAGAACCATGGTTATACTTATATCTAAGTACATATCGACTCATTGATTTACTTCTTCTATTTATTCCATATTCTACCCGTTCTTCTATATTCTTCCAGATCCATCGAAAAGGTATGTACCTTCATTGCAGCAATTTTTACGACTTTAGAATCATCTCGCCATCTAGTCTCATAAATAACAAAGTAATTTGGGAATCCCTGTAATATGTTTATAATTTTATAACATCTATACGATGACATGTGTTTTTTTCTACCACCAGTATGCCTGTCTTCGTAATCAGGAGTAGGAAGACATTGACTACTATATCAGGGAGGACTGAAGTTCTGTTTGAGGTTTTTATATCGAGCTGTACGGGTTCCTGTTATCACTGATTTGTCAAGGTTACTTATGGCCTATTTGTTTGTTAAATACACATAAAATAAACATTTTTTTTTCGGAAAAACCCCGTGTCATAGACCAGGGAATATCTCGTAGGAGAAAGTGTCCACTAACCTAATTAAGTAATAACATACCTCTGTAGTGCCTAAACAACAATTTATCATTCAATTAGTTTGATCGACGTCGCCAGTGACAAGAGGGCTGGTTCATATCTCGCGCAGACAATTGTGATTGCTATTTAATGCGAAAAGTCAGCTGGCGTTCTCGGGATCATACCGTATAGTCACAGAATCCATTTACATTGTTTAGTTTAGGCTTTTACTACATAGTTTTAAGATTTTCATTATTGTAAATATGTACTTCTATTCCATCACTAACATCTTTCTTTGCGTTTTTTGGGAATTACCGCACTCTACTTGAGTTGGCTCACATTTTCCTGGTACTGATATATCATATTTGTGTTTACACTGGACAGGGTAAGCACCGCAGCCGACAGACCGCAAAAGGTTGCATAGGTCATTGTAATGATATGAGAAATTCATCGTTCTAAAAAACAATTAGATAAATGTTTTTTATACCTATGCTTGACATAATTTTTTCACTGATCTGATGATAAAACTTGCAGAGGTTGAGGGTTCGGTTCCCATCTAGACCATTTTTTTTTACGTCTGAGTATTCTATAAAAGTATGTATTCAGAAATATATGCTTGCTTGCATGCCTATCAGTTGTCTGGCATTAGAGAGAGCAAATAATAATTTGAGGTCAATGGTCACAAAGCGAGTTGTTCGTAAGAAATTTATTTATTCACTTTTGTGACGTCTATAGGTTTTGACGTTCTATAAATTGAACAACAGTTCGAACGTAGAGGTGCCAACGTCGTAATTTTTCCGTCGTTAAAGCAATTGTTGTATTTTAGTTGGAAAAGTGTGATTGCCAGCTGTGTTTATAAGTGAGACCACAGTCAGTCCTCAGGAGTAGGAACACATCTGTATACGATCTGAATTTAAGTTCCATTTGAAGACGATTTTTTTGTGTGAAAAGTAGCAAAAGAGCATGCAAACCACCTGATGTTAAGTAATTGCAGCCCATAGATATCCATGTGCAACCACAAACACGACTAAAATCCTATCTGAGCTCGAACTTACACACGTTGCTACTCCTAGGGACTAAGATGGTCGCCTCGCTTCAAAGTGTAGCCGGCAACCGCACCTCTCCAACCGTAACATAAGTTACTTAACGGCGGATTATGAGGGCGGCAGTGGTACCTGCCCGGTCGAACTATAGTTCTCGCATCTTTAACTTAGAAGTCCATGGGTTGCAGAGACCATTTAATCAGGTGACCTGTACGATGGTTTGCTACTTTTCCATGATAAGAAATGGTTATTTGATTACGATGGTATAGAAGCTTCATATTCGCACAACTCCAGAGGATTGTATACTTTTGCATTGCATATTCATTCTAATATGACACTTCCATGCAATCCGGAGAAAAAATGTCTAGACAGACATACAGACAGGTAGGTAAAATGAATTCGTTAAGTAGAATTAAGTCGTTCTTTAAGGATTTATTTTTCTTTTCGAGGTACGCAATCCTGGAAATAGGTCGCAGCGCGAACACGGTGGAGGAACCTAACGGCAGACGAATTTTTGATAAAACGAAATGTGAAATTTAATACGTCTGTTAACTATTTTGTTATACGTATTTATTTATACAATTGAAATAAAAATATCATTAAATGTTAAGTGAAGTTTATTGCAACATGTTAAAATAAATATATAATTTAAATATAGGAACATCTTCAATTGTATATACGAATTGCTGTATACGCCAATTATTGGCATGCATATCAATGTATAAGTAGTTTAAGCGTAAAAAATGTTATGTGAAATATCTGTATGTGATGCTGTTGGTGTTTTAACAAATAAATAAATAAAACCGCACAGAAATCGGTTGAGTTGTTTCTGAGATTAGTGGTTACAAACGCGCTTGTGCAGAGAAACAAAAGAAAATTCTAACAAGTATTGTTAGGTTCTATTGCGTTTATAAAAGCCCCTAATAATATTTTTTCTCAAAGTATCTTCCACGTGCAAACAGCGAACAGTTTTATTATACGAACGATTTTATCACATGCGTACAGATTATGTAGATAAGTATATATAGAGCAAATCTTTTGCTAATGATGTTTTGTAAATAAGATAAGAATTTAATGCGTCATTAAAATAATCAATAGATTCTAATTTTCAAATAAGACACGGGTTTATTCCAGCACGGTCATAATAGATTAAGTCTACCCATTTCATCAAGTCATCGAACACTTAATGGAGTTTATATTACTTTGCACAAAATGTATTAAGTAATTAATACGTACCTACCTGCTAAATAAGTAATGAAGTATTTTAATTATTTTCCACATTCAACCTTTGATTACGTATAAGTCATGTGGATAGGATACCCATCCACGTACATAACGTAGGTACATGGCTAGTATTAATACTAGGTACATAGCAATATCATTTAAAAAGCAAATCAGTAAGTGTATTTTCACGATATTGCCTTTTTAATTTAATTAATAAAGCCTAGTTTTAAATCTGTACTATATCTACATATTAATTTATTAATTACACAGGTAAACATGACAATTGATTGACCACTATAATAGGTACTTTACCTACTATTGTGGTCTACTGCCTACCTACTACTAACTATAATGTTAATTATAAGAATGCTAATGAGTTTAAATTATAAAAACAAGTTATCTATAAAAATTCGAATCAAAATCTTAATGATTGATGATTTTCTAAATTTGAAACAAAATTGCAATAGGTACACTCTTAACTATTTTCTAAATTTTTACTTTGATACATAGTAAATAAGTTTGAAAATCATCACTATCGTCCCACCTATCTTTTCTTGTGTCACAGCAGCGGTATAAAGCGCTGCTATTTTCCTTTTTCATGGGTATTATAGAATCCTTTTCTTAAGTTTCTTTAGATTTAGACATACTACGTATATCCGAAGCTTTCCAACTTAGATATGGAAGTAGCAAAACAATAGTAACTATCCTCACGTAAAATTTGATACAAAAATTCTAAATCCATAAAATGTTAATATTCTAGGCATCTAATTATCGTCAGTGATAAGCCATAATTCCCAAAATTATTTTAGGGAGTACGTATTTACTTTTATAGAGCTGTTAATACAATATTAGCTATTAAAGAGAGCAAGAAAGGTTCATTACTTCATTATTCTTTACTAGTAATAATTACATGTATTAACACACTTTTGTGCATATTTCAGTTTATTATCTGGCCTGATGGTTATCATGGTATAATAATGAATATCATGGTTATATTGATGCAGAATATATATAAATAAAAATGATAATACCGAAAGGAAAGGATAATAATGTAGAAAAAAAATATAACGTAATGTAAATACGATTTGATATCTACAGTAATATAAATGGGCTGTTTTGGTGACTTTAAAAGATAACTTGAAACTACAAGCAGATGGCGCCACCTTATTTAAAATACACTAGTTAATATACACTTTATTATTATTAAGTAATATTTAAATATCATAGACTATTAACAAATATAATATTAGACAAACTTTAAAATTTAATAATAGTGAAGTAGCCATAGATTATTTTATATATATCTGTATAGGCTGTCAACAAGGGAATATTTTATTTATGTGAAAATATATGACATAACATAGTTATATCTAAATGTATATAAATATTATTTTAATGGTAAAATTTAAAATATTTGATATTATACATCATTACATAATTAGCATTTTCAGATTTATTCCTTTTTGGTTTTAAATTTAATATTATCTTCGCCTCAAAAATAATTTTGATTAACATAAAAAAGAAGTATAAAAATGTCAATATAAATGTCACTAGCAACTGTCACTCAAATATTCGTTTCGCTTTCGTGCTTTTGGCCGCCACCTGAAATGAAATTGATTTGTTGATAGATTTTCGTGTTTGAAAATGAACAATTAATTTACTCGTAAAAGGAGTACTTTGAACTTGTTTGTGCTTGATCAAAAGCATTGCTTATAATCATCAATCATGGGGGAAGCGCAGAATGGCCACGGTAATATCTTATAGACTTGTAAAATTTCGGCGAGTCTTCTTGGGTGTGGACATAAATAAGCAAAAATATGATTACAGATGAGTGTGAAATGCTTAAAGCGCTGTTCGATTTCGAAGCAACTCTCGCTAAAACATTGAGTTTTTCGGAAGGTGAATATTTTTACCTTCAACAGAGCAACGCCAAGCAGAGGAACTGGTGGCATGTTGTTAATAGGAAAGGTCAACTTGGATTTGTTCCTTCAAATTACGTCGCTTCGGTCAAGGTAACAATTCGCTTCGATTAGAGCTATTAATACAACCATGGATAAAATCAAATTTTTGATCACCAAAATAGACTTCTAATAATCAGTTTAATTTGTCATTAGATTAATCAAAATTTTCGTATTAAAAGTAATTTGAAATTATTGTATTGATATATTTTAAGTTAACATTCATTAAGAGTACATTCACCTAGTGACATGCTATCTTCTAGCCATGTAGATTGCATCAAGTACATGTGCTTAATCTATTGAAAAATTTATATGTTTTGAAGTCTGTTTGATTATTTCCTCAGTGATTATAATAGACTATCTAATTAAGCACTAAACAATGTTCTTTGTAATCTTTTATGAAGGTTGAGCCAGACTTCTTCCTGAGTTTCATGAATGCTTGCATTATGAACCTTAGTGATAGTAATGCTATGACATCTCAGAAGCAAGAGTTGATAGGTAAGTTGGTTGAGAAAAAGCGCCAACTCCAACTTATGGTGAAGCCGTCAAACAAAAAGCAGCCGGCACCTAAGCCTCCTCCACGCTTGGACGATGGTACTCCTCCCAATGGAGTGTCGCCGTCGTTTGATTTGAGGCCCGTAGTGTCTCAGCAACAGATTACAGAGGAATCTGAGTCTTCGCCAACTAGATTGGCAAACAGTAATTCATCAAAGGGTAAGTTGTGAAGTTTATCGCTATAATTTATTTCTAGTAAAAATTTGCAGTCTAGTAGAAGTCTACTACTAGTACTACGTTTAGTAGAAGATGTCACAACACAATCTTTCAATAGCAACTTTCCCTGTCGGGTTATTGACATGCATCTGTGTAACATCGACAAATATATAGCCATTGTGTTCACCTGTCCTATAGCACCCAGAAAAATACAGCACTTGTGTTCGTTCGTAAGCTGTATAGATTTATTTCAATTCAACACCTGTGTGCAGGCCTCTTGCACATTATGCAAAGTAAAAAACTGCATTGTTTTTCCCGCATTAAAAATGTTAAGGCTTTTAGATTTCTTTGTTGAACACAAATAAATGAAATATTTATACATATTATTTATTTCTTCATTAACTTTGTGGTCACAATAGTATTGGCGTTAAAATAGTTTGAGGAATATTTTAGACAATGGAGATAATCATAAGAAAAAGAATGTGAGCAAGACATCATCCAATCAGATATCTTCAGACACCGACAATCAGGATGACAGTCAAGACAGCAGCGAGAGTATCAAACCAAATGCGATATATGAGATCGTTCAGGCGGTTCGTAAGGAGACTCAACTTAGCCATGACATGTCTAAGGTTGCTGTGGAAACTGTGCTTATTTCTCTGAGGGTATGTTATTGTACTCATTTCCTATATTGTTGTTGTCACTTTAGTAGTAATATAGTATATTCGTCAATGAGACCTCTGAATTATGAAAAGAATTAATTTATTATTACTTGCTTCAATAATAGAAGAAATATTTTGAACGGTGTCCATGTCTACATTCTATACTATATTCATAAGTTTTGTGTAATGTTTCCATCTACATGTAAAGTCTATTAATGCACAATGGCCATGTTTAATATATTGTGAGCGAATTGTGAGCGAAATTAACTATGAAACAATGGGTAATATTGCACAGTACCCCACTGTAACAGGAACATGTACCCAGCAGTACCCAGCAGTGGTGCAGTAATAGTTTACTAATGAAATATATTGAGCAAAATTTCCTTCAGTGTCTATAAATAAATGTGTCTGTACAGTTGCTTTGAACCGACAATAGTTTAAAAATGATGAAATATGTAAATTTTTAAGCAACCTTTTTACAAATTTAATGCATTCAATATTATTGTCCGACAGGAATTCCTACCCGGTGGTGCTGCTAGATCCATCATAGATGCATTACTCCGAGAAGCCAACAGCAACATAACCTGTCCAAAGAACGCAATAGATGCAGCACCAGATGCCCTACGCATGATGACAGCCCTCAATGCTTTGTCCAAAGCGGCCAATGATGCACAGCAAAGAGGCTGGGCGCTTCATGATGATGCTCATGATATACAGACACAGCTTCTAGAGCTCATCTCAGTAATGGTAATTATTTTACTCATGATTACAAGTGATTTTGTATGCAGTGACTTCTGTTGTTTTTCCCCATAGTAAGTAAGAAAACTTTGTAAAGCTTCTACAAACTGAAAAAATAAACAGAAATAAGTTTGACAGGTCCCAATGATATTTATAAGTTTAATTGTTGTAACTTGGTTTTTCAGTCCAATGCAGATGTGAACATTTCTCAACATGTACTAAGCAGCCACCGCTATGCCTATGTGTCAACATTGGTTCAGTACTATCAAATGGAGACACGTTGGCCTCTCCGTCAGCTACTTCTCCAGGTAATTATTGGAAGAAATGTTTTTCCACACCATGCGCTGACTTAACATAATCGTGTATGCTATGAATTTTCAAAATTATGAAATATAGTCAAATGACAACATTGTTAAGTTATCATTTGGCTATATTTATAAATATAGTCAAGAGTTTTATATTTTTTATGGTGATAATTTTCAAATAAAAATTAACTAAGTGCTTGTTGGAATTTCAAACTGAGGATTCCGTAAATATTTTTTGCAACAGCTTGTATAGATTTACGAAGTTCTGAATTTCCTTTATTTGCGCTAAAGAAATCGCTTCTTGCCAAGTTTCGTGATTCTAGGTCAATGACAAGATTTGATTCCCTTGCTAGTGTCAAAGAATGCGACATTAACGGTCGTATATTTTGACTGCTTAGAATAAGAAGTTTGATGTTTTCACCACTAAGGGATTACGGCCTAGAGTATTTTACATTAATTTCCAACCTTCACGTGATCCTGAGAAAAAGGATTTTGAAGGACAGGTAGACTGACAATGAAAAGATTCTATAGAAGTTTCTTTATTTATATTATGACTACAATAATAAAAATCTTGAAACTAATTATAATAAAAACCCAACTTAAACAATCCAAAGGGAGTCCGTGCCCGTGCAGCATGATTCCAAGAACGCTCGCCGCATTCTCGCGTTTAATAGTAATCGCAATTCTCTCTGCGCGAGATATGAACCAGCCCTCTTGTCACCGGTAGCGTCGATCAAACGTGGAACTAATTGTTTGAAAAAATTTTTGGCTTGGACCTCATGGAACAAAAGTTGCAAAGCCAAGCGGAACAAACGCGTAATTAGTGTTTAATAAAATATATTTGCGCCGCTTGCCTTCTTCGACTCGAACTCGAACTCGACACCTTTCTGCCTAGGCGAAAAGAGTCCAACGTAGCGACACATAGTTTCGGGTTCCTTTTGAGGTACAGGATTCGAAAAATACTGTATATTGAGCGATGTTGTTGGATGTAGGCGTTTGGTGTGATGTGTGGGCTGGAGCGCGCGGCGTTGGGTACCCTGGCGCTGTCGGCGCTGCCGGCCGAACTGGCCCGCGACATGCGCGACAATCCGCGCGCCGTGTCGCGCCTGTCTCACTCCGCGCTGCTGCTCTCCATGGTGCTCTCCATGGCTGACCGCCTGCCCATCACACATTTTGGTACGGGATACGCATTAACATATCACATTTAACCATTACATTATAACATTTGACTCTACCTGAGTCAAATGCACACACATTAACGTCAGTTCATCCTATATGACAACTACAAAAAATGACAATCGGGCACCTACTTCTTTAAAAGAGAGATATTGTAAACATCTTAAACTTAAACTACCTCAAATGGCAGATTTTCAAATATTAATTTCACAATGCTAACTTCTCAATATGACAATGCAAAATGATTTTATACAGGTGGGCATGATTTCAGCAGAGTGTATCATGTATCATTAAAAAAGAACTATTTAAATTCTTAACCATCTCTAAACACTAGTTTTATCACACAGAGCAACTCGGCGTGGAATTTGCCCAGTTCCTACTGGAGCTTATCGAGGACCCCCCGGAGACGGACGTGGATGAACAGATCCCGGATCTGTTCCTGACGCTGCTGTTAGCCTACAATTTACAGTTCGACAGCCCCTTCGACAACCTTTTGCTAAACGCGTTGGAGACAAAGGACAATGCAAAGACATTTTGTGAGAAGGTGCTTCTGCTGCTCAATCGTGAAGGTAAGTTGTTGTTGTTGTTGTGACTTTTAAAAGGGTCTGTACATGGTCACTACTGTAACATCGGTTCGGTATTTTACTTTTTACAAGGAGTATAGGCTCCTAAGCGGAACTTTATTGCGCCCAATCTTACAAGTCGAAAGTCGACGCAGTTTTTCAGTTATCCTGTGAAGATAAAAGGTAACGGGGAACATTCGAAGACTGTATTTTGTATTGAGAACTTCAAAGCCACAGCGAAAGGTGTATAACAAGCTTCATACAATATATAATGGGATCCTAAATGTTTTCAAGTCAAATTATGGTGTTTGCATTTTGTTAGACCTTTGTTAGTATAGACTTATAATATAAAATTAAGTCTGGCAAACATTTTCTACTCATTATATGGAGGCACTTGTACCGAAAACAGTTTTAATGTTTTGATGTTCTACAAATATTCTTTGGCATTTATAGTATCAATTAAACACATACATTCGTAGTTTCAAATAAAAGTCGGGAACATTCATTTATTATTCGAATATTGATTCTTTTCGTTTTGTTTAAACACGTTAATTTTCAAAAATACCTGACAGATTTGAGAAAATACTCTTCAATTTAAAAAAACGATTTATTGAAATATTTTTTTAATAAATAGTTTTTTTTTAATTAAGCCATGTAACATCACTCACTTTGTAACATACTGTCATTAGCCGTAGAGAAATAGGAGGTACATAACATAGACATAAAAAAACCATATTTTTTAATAATTCCATCGAGCTAAAACCATGATTGTATAATTGACAGAGGATCCGGTCCACATCTTTGACCATGAGCCGGCCCCCGCGCACTCGGTGCTCAAGCTGGTGATCGACCTGTTTAGCCGCAAGAAGACCGCCGAACACTTCTACACGAACGACGTCAAAGTGGCCATTGACATCATTGTGCGCCAGCTCGCCGACTTGTCGCCTGGAGATACTGTGAGCTAATAACTACGGCTTATGATACTTGTTTCTCATTAGGTTACACTATTTTTACAAAATACTTGATGTAATCAATAATATTTTGTAAAGCATTAAACATAGGTCAAATACTACTAATCTATTAATATTGATTGACGCGGGTAGATAACACCTGTGGAGTATTATGAGATGGTAGAAGTTTATTGGTTCGATCAGTAAGTACTGACATTTCTAATATGAAACCGTTTTTGTGGCATTACAACTATGCTTAATTTGAAGCGAGTTCTTCATTTTGACCTTTTGCGTTCACTTGTAGTGAGGTAAATATTTTAGACCTCAGGAGTGGTATCGTTGGGTTTCGTGATCGAATTCCAGTACGATTCCGGCTCTGTATGTAGTTGGTCGCAGATGTCCATAAGCGATAGTAATCACGGACCCACTTTTGTGTTTTTTCTTGCTTTATAGCAACAGTGTAGCGATATCGTATTTTAGTTTAAAGGGCGACAAATTCACTTTTCCGATGTGTTTCATTAATCTTCTGGAGAACGTATGTGAAAGCGATTTCAGGGAGATCTTACTCAAGTCTTAATTGATTTGGATGCATATTATATGTAGAAGTTACGTTTGTTCAATGCTGGCAGTATTCGTTTAAAATTAAGTGGGCTGCATGTTCGGTAGTTACTTATACATATGTATATTGCAGAGCATATATTGCTCGTGTAGTAATATTGTAGGATGGGTACAAAAAATGTTTATACTGCCTAGCTGTTAGAATGTTTATAAGTGACATATCGATAAAAAAAATACGAAATATTACGAAAACCTAAACCTATGCGAATGCTGTGAAAATGCTAAAACTACTAGTTTTCGTAATGAGAGTAGACACTCAACATTGTTGTCAAAATAAATGCATGTTTTTATATTAAATATTCCATCAATATTTCATTTGTGTTTCTGTAAATTTCACAAAGTTTAGAAATGCCACTATGTTATTGTTGGTACATGAGCGATATATATATATATATACTAAATGTGTTCCAGCGTCGCCACCAGTACCTGCGGATCCTGCAGGGCATCATCCGCAACACGGAGTACGGCGCGCACCTGCACCGCCGCGACGACCTGCTGCGCTGCTTCGCGCGCATCTTCTGCGAGGAGGGCGACACCAGCCTCAACGACCAGGCGCTCGTGCGCGCCATCTCCAACGAGTTCCCCCACTACTTCAAGGCCTAAGGTTTGAACGCCTACGTTGAAAGTATGAGGTGAAAATTTCGCGAAGGTTCGGATCGTGAGAGGTTTCCTCGAAGGCTGAGGGTAATCTGGAGTAACGGTTCGGGAGTAGCGAGTTTAGATTGAGAGTCTGAGAAATTTTATCGTACTAAATTTAGTATTCGGCTGTGTTAGTCTACTTTGAATTTGGCTCTCGTTATTGAATCTAATTAATATTGTAAATGTCTATTGTAGGAATGTTATGTAAATTATCCTGGTTATCTCGAGTATTAAAAGTCGATCTCACATATACTGATTTATAAATTTAAAATTTGATGTTCACTCGCTATAAATATATATTGGTGTCGGACCTTCATAACATTACTAATTTAATATTATCATGATAAATTTTAAAAAGATCTTTGTCTCCATATTATAAGTGTTAGATATTGCACAACTTAATGCATTTACAATTATGATAATTAAAAACTCAATGTGGTTTAAATATTTTCTACTAAATACTTAAAGTATTGTTCATATATATTATAATGTTTAAATTTAAAGAAATATTGAATAATTATGGCACGAATATTCGTGAATATCACATCTTAATAATTATTCATATTGGTAGTTAAAAATAGTAAACAAGAAAACAAGTCTGTTATGACTTAAAATTCAGATTATGAAAAATATTCTTGTTATCTAATATCAGATTGGTTTATTGACTTAATTAACTAAAGAATTGTTATATATGTTCCCTAAAATATTTAAAAGTTAACAAGTACTTATTAAAAATATCTATTAGAGCTTATTTTGTGCCATGTATTGCACCAAAGATACACATAGTGTTTGTAAGTATATAAGCCAGTCCTCAAAGTTACTATATGTCTACAGTCTTATCGGTCAGTCAATTATTAAATGCAGCTAGTTGTGGAGTGGGCTTGTCTTAGTTCATTTTTAAATAGTCGTTATATTTAATACTAATTATGTTAGTCTCTTGCCCTTGATTTATTCCTATGCCAGCCTCTATTAAATATCTTTTATCGTTGTATATCGTACTGTAAATACCTTGAACTGAATATAGATATCAGAATATTCGTTTTCATGTACAATTAAAATTTGTAGACAATTTTCTGAGCTCCTAAATTGTTTTATCATTTGGAGTTTAACAAATTATATTCTGTCGACTATTATCATATGATAAATGTCATGTTATATATGTTGATGATATCATGATATATGAAGTTTTTGAAATCAATATTTTATCCTTAGCTCGTTTTAAGGGTAATAAATAGTGCCCAAAACATGTGAGATATGTCGTTCATAATATAATCTCCGAGGATTATAATTTATTTACTTGAAAATTAATAGTTTATTCTATTATATAATTAAGGAAACTGTCGCTAAGCTAGGTGCTACCCAAAACGTTAATTCCAAGTTGGTGATAATGAATTTAAGCTGGGGAGAGGTTAAGGTGCTTGGAGTGATTTTAGGATACAATGGAAATAGGTGGAAATGGCCATAAGAGTCACTGAAGTACATAAGAGTAACTGAAGTGATGCTATTTAAAGGCATTGTATGAATGACCAGGCTCTGACATGTAGCCATCAGGAAGACAAAAGCTGGGCAATTAATACACCTGTTTCTACACTGCTGTTAAATGTTGTGATTGATTAACAAATGGTGACATTGAATTATATCTAATATTATATTATTCTATGGGGTGTTAATCTCCTTGAGAATTTGCCTATGCAAATATTTTGTTCTCGAGACCCAGATACTCCCTGTCTACCACTATGTTGCTGGGACGAAAGCTTCCACGGTCTGTCATTTGTATGTGTAGCTATGAACTAGCACAATTATTGACAATGGTCCTTATGGTAGTTATTTAAAAAAAACCCTTTGCTGCTTTTCCACAACAATAGATCTATTGAATAATTTGGAGTTTATGGTACTATTATTTTTTACCGTTTTGTGCTGTAAATATCCTGCATATTCAATGTAGTAAGTACATAAATAAAACTGAATTAATAATCAGAATTAATTTTGAAAGTCAAGTGGGCTACCATGTTTTAAAAGAATATTTCTTCATTTAAAAGAATATCTCTCACTACATATTATATAGCAAATTTATTTAATTTGACTGAATCCTTGTGCTGGGGAAACTTTTTTTAGTATGTGTATAAAAAGATGTGCGACACGTTTCATCTCTAACATTTAGCATTTTACTTTACATAAGCTTTTAATAAATTAAGCATTTACCCACATTCCTGATACAACAGTCTGTATTTGTCGGCCTAATATCAACTTATTTTTTTATTTCCGAAAAATGTCTTTTATAGGCTTGATTTTTAATGTAGAATCAAAAGTATTTATTTCGAAAATATTTTGTTGAAACGCATTGCTTAGTATTATAATTATTATTCATGACAGTATTAACTTTAAGTTGTATGTTACTGTATAAGCTTGTTTACGTTTAGCTGTCTAGCTTTGTGGTATACTTTATCTATTATATCGATTTGTCTGCTGTCAAGCTGTCAAAGTCTATAAAACTTGACAGTGCCAGTGGCATCGTACCTTTGTATAATTGTACAAGTGAAGATGAAATGAATTGTTGTATCAAAAGTATATTAATATTAACAGCATTTCGTAAGTGGATATACCGTCGCGAAGGTAGTTTCAAATAGCAAACAAGAATATTCGCTTTCGAAGTGCGTTTTATCACTTTGTCGGGAATCTAATTCGAGTCGCTATTTTAATGAACAACCCTACAGATTGGTTCATGTTTCCGAAATGGTAATAATGTATGGAAGTACATAAATATTGTTTTAAGTCTATTTCGTCTAAGCATGATTCTTATGATTAATAACATTACATTTGTATATTTTTCTTCATTGCATATGCTCAAATAGATCACAAATAGTTCAGACTTTTAGGCAGTAGGTTTAATAAAAATACTTATAATATATGCTAACCCCATTTGGTAAACATGTCAATGATTTTTTGGACAGTACCAATATTTTTTATTGTGTTCTATATTTAATAATTTAATTATGCCAGTGTTATTTTAAGCGCTTAAATCTGTTTTAATAGGGCAATTTGTCACTATGCAAATTAACAGTCAATTTGACAGTTAGTGTCATTGTGACAGATGTTGACGTATTATGTTCAGAATAATACGGCTTGTCAGGTGCATTCTATGTAGGTCATAAAACAGAGTCGTTCACATCCATTGCCACAATGTAAGTGATTACATTATTTTTGGGTTGCAATGAAATTTTACGTAAAGTAAATAACATTTACTTACTGTCTTATAGCATAGTTTATCCCAAATATGTAATTCGTATTCTTTACTTAGCAGATTGCCTTAATATTAGGTGTCATCTATTTTACTAAATGTTATTATATGATTAATGTTGTTAGGTTATTTACATGTTATTATGTATTGGAATTTAAGATGGAGCTTAAAATTAAATTACTATTTAACTGTAGTTACCTACGAAATTATAGTCGACGATATGTACTTATGACACAGATTCGATATTTTTGCTAGTCAAAAGTGAACAAATTATATACACCACACGCCATTAAATATACATATTTTACGAATAAATCAATTTATGTCGCAAGCTACATATTCACGCTTTGAAGATTTTATCTGTAGTTCTAGAACATAATTTAATAAATCCACGCGTCATACTTTTTCAATTATATGTTTCTATAACATGTCTCGTAGCTGTATTTCACATGTAAGATCTGGTTATTGGAATCAAAATTAATTATTAAAATATTTGCAGTGATTGATGTAACTGATTATTACGATGATTGAAAAAAGTACGACACGTCGAATAAGAATTGATTAAATTAAGTCTTAGTCTGTAGAGTATGCGAGCTATATAGTTAGTAATGGAGTCGAATCTATGTATTATGATACATCTAAACATGTTGTACATTTCATGTGTTGTAACAACTAAGTGAATTTTTTTGATGAATAGAATTATGATTTTCTGTTTTTTTTTTCTGTAATATACATACGTGCAAAGTTACTACAGGAAATACTACAAAAAATATCTTTCTATTGCTTATTGTACAAGTGTTCTTTATTTTATTGACCAAATATTTTTACGTACAGAAATATCACTTTAAAAAGAAAAAAAAGTTTGTTTTCCTACATAAAAGATGGCGCCATCTACACTAATTTCTGGTTTATACATTTCGTGTGCGCTGCGTTAGCGTCGTGTATCATGATGTGGTGAACACTGAAGTGTGCATAACATAAGAGCGGAAAGGAGACTAATTATCATGAGCATTTTAAGGGATTTCTGATTTAAACTTTAAGGTTTGACAAACTGAGATCTCCCTCCAGGCGAGTTCTTGTTGCCTGGGGAGCGGCCGAGCTCCGATAGTCTCATTTCAGAGTTTGTACAAGATATTTAGAGAACTTCGATCTCGTTATTCAGGATACGTGTAGCGCCATCTCTTGTCGAGTAGTGGAAAGTCGCTACAAATGTTTTTGAATACGCTTTGATTTTGTTTTAATTATATGGCATCGTGACAAATCAATGACACTATCTTGATTTATGGTATGTCTGCACCATGTTTATGCTATTGAAATATAATAAGCAAAAAAATTTTGAATTTGAATGAATAGTTTTTTATTGGTGAGCTTACAATAATTAATTCGCTGGTCTATGATTGTTGTTATTAGTTTTTTTGTATGTCCGTTACTTAGTAATCAAACATTAGTCCTTGTACGGGCAAAGAATTTCTTAAGGTTACAATTACATACTTCAGTAAATAGTAAAGATTGCGTGCAACTATTAATATGACATTTTATGAAGTAATCTATGAGACGGATGTTCAATTGAACTAGAATACCTGTTTGCTTTACATTTTGACCTTATATCGACCAATCACGGTTCACATAAAATATATTGAAAATGTTTCAATGAAAAACTTCATTCAACTTATTAAGTCGTAGAATTACATTGAATTAGAATATCTTCATATAAAACATATTAAAGATATAGTCAAATTTTAAGATTTAAAATTATTATGAAACATGTTAATTCTATTATTGTATTTGAGAGTTTCGTAGAATTATCGAATTCACTTATCCCTTGCAGATGAATATTTTTAATCCAAATGCTTACCTTATATTCAAATATTCCTTTGATTGAAGTTATAAAAATAAAAACGTTTTTGAAAATAATTAAATTTTAATACGTATCTGATCAAAAAAAAAATCAAATGTTATTTATCATCTTAATTATTGTTCAAAATAATATAATAAAAATATTGTATGTAATTCGGAAGTCTTAAAATTTTTAGAAAAGTAACTAAAAAATATTTAAGCATGTTGTGCTCAAAGTTTAAGCCAAATTTAAAAAATAGATTTGTGTCTTTAATAAACGTAATGTCTGGCATGTGTGCTTTATTTAAAATAGATACGTAAAAATAATTCTAATATTGTCAGTTTACAGTGTTGTCTTATTGCAGAGTTTAGTGAAATTAATTGAGATCTTTAAAGTGTACTTGGTTTTAATGTTTATATGAAGCATTTATTTCTGTCCGAGTTAAAGAATATTTTTTATCTCACTTGCATTTGTCTTGCTTTTGCTCGTGCAGAAGTAAATATTAATACACTCATTACATTGACTTGAGTTACACATATATTGGATGTTATGTACGTTACAATGTATTGTAACGTACGAAACACTCAATGGCTGCGGTTATTATAATTTTAAAATATTAAACACCGGTTTGGCAGTTTTCCAAAATGTATAATATAGAATGACGTATATATAATTTATTGTATTGTAGTTGTGTTGTGGTATTGTATATTTTCTCCTTTTTTGCATTCCATTTTTAAATATAAACGTATTCTCAACTGCCAGTATAAATATAAGGTTAAATGTACTGTAGCCTACATGTGACGTGACTTACATGTTTGAAGTGAATCGATAGGAGAAAATCATGGAAATTTTCATCTTCCATTTTATCACATTTTAATACATTTTCAACCCCTATTATATTCTCTTAAGGTATTGATCCCTAGGTTAATCAATTTTCCTTCATTCCTCTTGGGTATATAGATGATTTTTTTCTATCATACTAGAGACTGTAAATCAACCGGACATAATATTAGTCCGTATTGATTGAATTTAGGATGGTGTCCGTATCAAGAGATATCCGTCATCCGTATCAAAGGATTCAATTACACGTTGAATAAAGAAGTAAATAGGAAATTTGTTATTCTGTGCATATTTTGAAAGTTCATGTATGCTTTATAGATCTCAATAATGTTTGTGTGTTGTGTATATAAGAAGTTATCTATATGGATAAATCCATGTATCTATGGACAAAGAAATTATTGAAACATCCAACTCTTAATATACCTAAGAAATCTAAGTTAAAACATATGATTGCTTTCTGAATGATCCAAATGTAGTAGAAAAGTGTGAATATAATTCTGTACTCAATATAAGATGTACATCTTATTTCACTTTATATAATTAATAATTATTAAGACCATGCTCTCGTGTTAGCATAGATTATTATTTATTACGTAGAATGTTCCTAGCCATGTTCTTATTTTGGATCTGTTCATAAAATACGTTCGCTTTTTTATATTGTATTGATTGGTTTTCATATTAATAGTTCAGTATTTATTTATTTTACCATTGTTTGTTTTCTATGTATCAGTATTTTACTTGCCATATGTCATGTAAAAAAATAGATAAGCCATTGTACATGATCGTATAATTACCATAGACATGCCACGTGTCATCAATGTGGGACGTAGTTACAATCGATTAAGTTTATTAAAACTATTACGTTCCATCGATTTGACAACAAAAATTAATGTAGCACTGGTAACAAATCCTATATTTTTTATATATTTTATGTCATTTTCATTTAAATCCGTTAATTTTTTGTGGTTTTTTATCTTAAGGTTTACGCAATGGCGGTACGTATTTTATTGATGACTTCATATAATTTTGAGCAACTGAAAATTTATGATTTATGGAATAATGTGTGTTGTAATTAATGTTCTCCATATCACTATGGAATATTGTTCGCTAATATCAAATTTGATGATTATGCAATTCTCAATTTTTTCTGGATACCATACTAATAAAAATATCTGTATTAATCAGTGCTTTTTATTTTAGTTTTACTGTATTAATTACTTCTATGTTCCTAAGAAATGTCAAATTTCCTAATTAATAAGCAATTATCATGTATTGTCATAAAAGTTATAATATAGGTTAAAAGAATTACTTTATATAGGATGCATTGTGTTGAGGGATACTGGTAAATATAAATAAAACAACTTATTATTTCATACAAGTATTTAATGTACCATTATGAATGCATATAAATATTTCAAAATGTAAAACAGTGATAAAATTCACAGTAACCAATATAACTGTAATCAACATAACTAGGTATACGAAATTATATTTCAAATATAGTTTGAGTGAAACTCGAAATCAACCATTCAAATGCATTAAACGAATAGGTTGATGCAGTTGATCCGCAACCAATGTAGAACGGTAAACGATCATAACATCACTAAGTTCTTAAATATTACGTCAATAAGCAGGTACCACATTAATTCTCTTGGTGCAAACAAAATACTTAATTTGTTCCTTCAGAATATTAATAATAAAATCATCAAACTCTCAACAATAAAACGGAGTAACAAAGTCTGCCATTGTCGTAAAGGGAATCTATAAAACTTGGCCCCGGTGTCTTAAAGGGATCCACAATAACTGGAATATTATTTTTTCTGTTCAAGTATAATGATCGCAAATTTTGTGTTTAAAAAGACAAAATCCACTATCGTCGAACAGTCTTTATATGCGATGAATGTATATCATCAAAAAAATGTTCAACAGCCTCTTTATTATTTTTCAATGGAATGCAATTTTATAAAAAATGGAATATAAATTACAAATTTATCTAATTAATAGAAAATTCATTCAATCCTCTACACAAGGAAATAATATGTAGGTACCCCTCGTATATAAACCATTGAGCATTATCCTATAATTACCATAGACATGCTACATGTAGTTATGAATGTGTTACACAGTTACAATCGATTATAATTATTACAAACATTACGTTACATCGAATTTGGCAACTCGAATGAACACTTCTTACAATTTAAAGTTGATGCAAAGAATTTGTAAACATCATACAAATAGTTTGTCTACCATAATATATTGCCAAAAATCTTGAATTCTTGTCTACTTACTTCGATTATTATAAAATTGAATTGGATAATATGTATGCTTATACAAAGTAATAAATCTTTCGAAATAGACGAGTTTAGCGATTCATTCAAAACTTTTCTAATTTTGTTTATATTATGTATTAGTTATCAATTAATTATTATTTAAACGGTTTTCACTACAAAATCATCACATTCTACATCTATCGAACACTCGCACATAACATTAATTAGATTTAAATTTATATACAAGTTATCGCTAACATACCCTACTTAGTAAAACCTACGAATCTTGTTAATAAAAGAAATTCTGTAGGTGGGTACTTAACTAAAATATGCATGGCCACTGACTGCGTTAAAAAGAACTGTTTCTAAAATAAATGTTGAATATTAAAATGCTTCTAAGTTAAAACAGACTACATTATCAAGTGTCTTGGCACCATCATCTCACGCAGATGACTGTAGTTTTATAATTAGTAGATAGTCAGCCACAACAGCGAATAGGTAAAATGAACAAAGCCACCAATACGCGCTCGTCATTCCTAAACCAATTTATTTTTCAAATTTTATCACTCAAGTTCAAAATGCCATTAATACTAAGCCTAAACTCAGTTATCGTTGATTGGACTTCAAATCAATGGAACATTTACTTATCCAATCAGTCGACAATATTGACGGAATAAACTCACAATAAGATCTATATTATATTTCAAATTGGAACAATCCACAACCGCAAGAATAATAATGTCACTGAAATAGAATTTATAAAATCTAACGCATAGAATTTATAAAATAACCGATTGAGCTAAATAATGTCTTAGGTTAAACATGTAAATATAATTAAAATATTTAATCGATGTCTCCTTTTACATCATTAATTCAACATTTATTCGACTGTGGGATCATGTGATCCGTTCCTTTAACTCAATTATTAATAATTGAACTCAATATTATCATCACTTGATTACGATACAATCATTTTTCTCATCATCGGGGTTTACGATCCGTTTAGTAAGAAGCAGTTCAATTGTATGATAAATAATTTGGTGTCACAATACATTACAGCCAAGTTTCTTAGGAATGGCTCAGTACTTACGAATACTATATAGTATTCGATTGAGTAAGGGCTTAGTAAACATGACCTTGTTTTTTTATTATTATTTCCATAGACAAAAACTCTAATATATAATGCTCCACGATTTGCATACATTGAGCCATGTTATTTATGTATCAAACTTATTTTAGTTATGGATC
>DWON01001090.1:0-26483 GCA_018251015.1 Phocides pigmalion okeechobee | reverse complement strand
TTTTGAACGTCAATAAACTACCACCGACTCGTAAGGTGTTTCGTTTTGGAGAAGAGTCGGCGAAAGAAACTCCATCTCACACTCCATCACTTCTGAAACCCCTGAATCGAAATTATGATTTAATTAACATTGCGTTGGTAGACCTGAATAATATTCGTAGCAACCCGTAGCGCATGGACTACGAATATGAGATCTTTGAAATAAAACATTGGGTTCAGTTATCTATATAACCTTACATACACATTTACATCTTTATTTGTAACATATAATACATTTTTTATAAAGCTTTATTCTAGAAATCCTATAATATATGTAATCCAAATAAATAAATATCTTTTTAATTAAACAATAAATTATGTACATATATGAAAATTTTAAATTCTAAGTTTACATAATATTCCGTACAAAAAGAGACCAGTAATCTTAAAGTGTCGTTGCAAATCCATCAATAAGAGCTAACCTATTTATCTGGATTGTAGATTACACATTGACCCAAAAGGAAACATATTTCGTTTATGTTAATTATAGAACATTATTTTGCGCAAAATATTTAATTACAGTAATAAAAATCTTGAAACGAATTATAATAATAGCTTTACCTAAATAATCTAAAGGAAGTCTGTGCCCATGCGACATGGTGCCAAGAACGCCAGCCGCATTCTCGCGTTGAATAGCAATCGCAAATCTTTACGCGAGATATGAACCAGACTCCATATTACCGGCGGCATCGATCGTACGGAGGACTAATTATGTGAAAATTAATTATTTTATTACAATATCGTTAGAGAAAATAAAAATATAGGTCGTTTTTCATACTAGTCATACTATAGTTATAATAACAGACGCGGAAAAATACAAGCGAAGTAATAAATGCCGTTACCGAGAAACATATTTACCTGGTAGCTAATTAATTACCAACGGTAGTATTCTAAGAACGTACAGGCTTCAATAATCTACCAATTAAATTTTAGTATTATATAGAAACGTAAGCAGATTATTTCATAACTTCATTCGGTGAAGCTTAAGTAATAAATTTCCCATGTGGAGTGAATTTTTCATGGGAAAATATTACAATGTTTATTTCTGGGAAATTAAAATAACTGAATTATTCGTAGTTGAAAAGTAAATTTTACATTGCAAGCAATGAAGAATATTTAAGAATCGCATAGTTATTGGTGTAATATTGCAAGTATTGACTGAAATGTCGCCGTGAGGGCGCCAGCCGGTCGTTGACCTGCTGTTTGTGACGACTTCCGCAAACGTTGCACTTCGACTGCAACGGGCTGTTACCGATTTCACCACCCTCTCCCGACCTATCTTATAGCGATTTGGCAAATAACCGCCTGACGGAACAATACGTCACAGGGCTATTGGAAGCTGTGAGTACTATTATCTTGGCTCATCCTGTCAAATTGTATAAATAAAACAATAAATGAATAGCTATTAATTGTAAAATGATTGAAACATATTAAAAATTTGAAGCTTCCGTATCTTTGTTATTAATAATTCATATTTAAACGTCATGTGAAAATAATATTATGTCTTATACAAGAAACTATACGTTGAGATTTCATATCGCTCAAGAGACGATGTGCTTAAATATCGTTTGATTTTATAGAATTAGAATTTATTTTCAGAAATTGGTGATATATAATGTTTCCACTTTATTCACGTGGACCTCAGACCCTCGGTACTTCCAGTACCTCAGAACGATAAATAAAACAACAAATGCATTGCTTACAGTCTAATAATAATTAATGTTTATTTTAAAGTGCATTAAATTTGTATAGAAAGGAAACGGAAGAAAAGACACATCGACGATTATCTTTTACATCTTTCGATAATAAATCGGCCAGGAATCTACTAAAATAATACAAATTAGACGAAGATTTTGTTTTGTTTGCAGTAGTTATTTAAATTATTTTTACAATTTTGTTGTTTTGAAATAGGAAAAACCTCTGATTCATATAACAATAAAGGCTCATTATTAAAGTTCAATATTTTCTTCTACGTAACTTATGATTCACTGAACAACGTGTAGGTGGTTAGTACCTCGAAACTTACTACGAATGTTAGAGCTAGACTACGCGTGGGTGTTACAAAAAGGAAAGAGACGCAGGAAGGACTTGGCAGACGAAAACTTTGTACTCTATATCATTCTATTCGCGTAGGCGTGGGTATAGAATGACATCTTCGTTTTAATATCCAGTGGGTTAAATCACTTATTCATAGAAAATTTCACCCACCAATTCGCTTTTGTAAAGGCCACCATCTTATTCTCTAGAAGTGGCGACCAATCTGTAATCGAGTTCAGGTGATGCTCGTAGTCTATATGTACTGATGATTACATAAGACTTACTATCAGTTATCAGTCACTTACTATCAGGTGAATTATATACTCGTATGCTACATTGTACCAAAAAATATTCCAGTAAACATGATAATGGTACAAGTATATCTATGACTTGTTATTAATTACATCTATGCCGCCATATTACACCCACCATATAGCTATAAAAGTGTTTGTCGTGTAAAAGCAATAATAGCAATCTAATTTATATCGGCCATTTATGTATAAAAAATTATAAATTAGTATGTAGGGGAAGCAAATTGAGATCGGCGCTTTGGGTACGATTTTTTTTATCATTTGGATTTGACCACAGTGGACTTTAATTAGGAATTGCCTATGAATGACGATTCAATCACAATACAATCACTTATCTGTGTTATTTATTATTGTATTTATATTATTATATACGTTTATGTATATTATTTACGTTTGCCGTAATATAATTATAATGACACTACTTCAGTCTAGTGAAGAAACTTTGACTGATTTTTTTTTTATTCTTATATCTTTTCTATTTCTTATTGTTAGGTGTCTTTTGAAGAAAAGATACCTAACAATAAAAAAATATTACAACGACACGACAGTCATATTTGTGTATTATATAATTTGTTTACGATAACATATTTTTATTTGCACTATACGATAAATGTGTAATTTATCGTAACACAAGTGAACCTTATCCATGCTTATCTGATAGTAGTCCTAAATGTCACATTAATGACATCATGTTAGAGCTTACAGATAAGTGGGTATCATATAGCTTTTCCGATAGGTAATAACGTTAGTGCCTGACAAACGTAAGTATGTTTGTAAATGTGGTCAGACACCGTAAAGTGTAATCGGAGCTTATACTAGATCAAACTATATTAAATCAAATCAAACTATACCAAAATATATTATGTAACTGTGGAGTTATTCAAAGAACTAAACGGTAAATATTTGCGTAGTGCGATAATATAGATACTCGTGGAAATTACACATTTTGTGTGGTAATTCCTATATTTTGACGTCCCGAAAAACAAATTTAACATAAGTATTTACAAAAAGACGATGCTGCCTCAAATACACAAACATAGAATTATTAAACGTAGACGTTTTATTGTTCTCATTATCTTAGATTAATGGCGTTAATTATCTCAAACGATGTATCTATATCGCTTTTCTCTGTTGTAAAAATTTATTGATATAAGTAACATAAAAAGTAAAGTGGCCTTCGCAACCGAGAACAAGATGGCTAATTTTCATAAATCTTTGCGAAAAAACAGAGCTTCATAGTAATAAGAGAATCTAAAAAAATGTCATAGTTCACGAATATTTTCACTACAATGAATGCTAGTTGCTATAATCAATGCTGGTACAATGTGCTAGTTTCTAAGTACATCTCAATTAGTATATAAGTCGAATAAAAGAATACGGAACAAATTTATTTTTTATGCTACACAACAATTGCTTAACGGCAGCTTATGACAGATTGGAAGTACCTCTTCAGTCGAAAAATTCTATCACCTGTAGCTACAGAAGTTTACTTCACGGTATATTTCTATATCATTTTGGAGCACGCGCTGTTACTTTGTCTCGCTTTTATGTTCGGTCTTTAATATAATTCATTTTTTAGATTTTTAATTACGATTAATTTTAACCAAAAACAAACTTATGTCATTCTTAAGTTGAAATAAAGTGTTTGGCATTGGCTTGCTAACGTCTCTTAAAAGAATGTTATTTTAAGCTTACTTCGAATTTTGATATTTCTTGACACAGTTGTGAAAAGATGTCGCTATATGAAAAATCTCATGAAATTTAAGCATTTTCCTCGTTCTTATATGAAGACAAAGATACTTTCATTTAATATACATATTTATAACATAATATTAAATGATGGTTTTAAAAGGTCGTGGTAAACTCCCGTAAGGAAACTTCACCCGGAGGTTAATATATACTACATATATATGTATTTATTGGCTTGCGTTTTACTCTACCGTATTTTCGGTCCTTGTTTATATTAATAACTATTATTATCTACAGTTTGTTTTCTTTCTTTTCGATTATAAGTTAATCCATGTCCTATTTCTACAAACAATATATGCAAGGCTGTTCTGGGTTCGCCAGGAAACATTGAAAGATCTAAAAGCTCTAATAATAGAATAAGACTACTGCGATATAATACGATAGAATTTTCAAATTATAAAATAAAAGATGAAAGTATGTACAGGTACATCCTTTAAGATCATTTTATAGTAAAGTGTATTATAAAGTATCCTCTTGTTATTTCCATCCAGAAACATTATACACAAAAGAATCCAACTCTAACGTGACATCTTTGCTCATTTTCTTTCCATAAAAAATACTTTAAAATGAATACGCTGAGGGTAGCGACACATGAATGTTTAGAAATTCCCACTCAGTTGTCCCTTATAAGGTTTGTAACATACTATATGTATGTATATGTATTTGCTGTTTTCTCGATATAAAATAAAGCGCGGAAATACATCCCAAAAATTAAAATGACTACAATAAAGATTTCTATTCGCTTAACCCTACAAATAGTAATTCTGTGTCGAAGTTGCCATGGACATATACAAAGACAAGAAGCCAAACATTAAAACTCAAAACGCAAATTTAAATTCATCCACGTACACGACGTGCTTACTACTATCGAACAAAAATCGAATCCGGAACTTTGTGTGGTGTGGACCGCTACCCTACACGGGACGTTATAATCAGTAGAAATGACAAGACCTCACTTAAAATGTAAGTCTATTAAAATGGATATCTTGTGTTAACTACCACTTAGGAAGTAAAAATATTTGTGTTTCTGGGTACCTCTTCCTGATAATAAATACCATTAGACATCATAGTTAGTACAGGACGCTTGTTTTTCCAGGCAGCTATTAGTACGGCGTTCGGAAAAATAGTATAATGGTTTAGTAAGATGAATAATCTGCGAGCGCGATCAATAGCGCTGTGCGGGGTTGAGGGGTTAGGGCTGACAGGGAGTGCGTGGGGGAAGGCGCGGGCCAGAGGGCTGGGGAGACATTCATTCAGAACGTGTGGGCGGCGCGCGTGGGCGACTTGCTTATAAAGGCCCGCGACCCGCCCTGACTACGTAGTCGTGCCGCGATCGTCATATGAAAAATATACAAAGTGATAGAAGTGCATTTACCAGCTACCGAGCATAAAGTAAGTATTAATGGCTTTTAGTTTCAATCTATTACAGGAAAATTTGCTCAATATTACTGTAACTGTCGTTCTCAAAAGTATTCTGATTATTTCACAAGTGCAATTAATTATTTAGGAATATAATTATCACTTATTTAGATACTTAATTAAAATTAACCGTCAAAAATACTAAGTAAAGTAATAGGTCTAACTTTACCGTAAAATATTTACTATTTGTGTATCATTGTGTATTAAAATAAATTTTAAATGTGATTTTCTTGTTCTAGAATGTGGCCTGTCCTGTTTACCTACTTGTTAGGTCAAGCGATGACCTACCCCCTCCAAACATGGCCCGTTTACCCTCAGCCACCTAGAGAGTACCCAGATGAAGATTATTATTATTACGCACCAAAAGTGCAATATTATTACGATGCGCCAGCTATTAGCGTGCCTGAAGTTTACGGTCAAGTTCCCAATGCCTACTTCTATGATCCTTATGGGCACTTTGCTAATGAAGCACCCAAAAGACAAGAAGAGAGATTAGCCGCTTTACCTATTGGTCAAGAAACTTGGTTCGAAAGCGATGCTGATCCAAACTGGCGATCCAGTAATGTAGACGATGTCAATGCAGCTTTCCTCGACAACTTGATTCTAACTCAAATGGCTCAAGATGCTCAAAGGCGACGAGAAAATGCCCGCGCTGCCTTCCCCCCTGTTGATTATGATGATAAGGATATTGAAGACGAAGATGTCAGGGAATTAAAAGCTTTAGCCGGAAAACCGCTGTATCATGTGCCGAAAACAGTTCCCAGAATTGAAGAAGATGACTATGTTGGTGATGATTCAGATAGCTTCATTAACTGGAACGGAAATAAGAGGAGCATAACAACAGCTGCACCTGTCCTCAGTACTGAAGAACCAAAAACGGGCGATAAAGAGGTGATGATTCCTCGCCCAGCTCAAAACCGCATCCACCAAAACCATCAGAACAGAAAGAATTCATCATTTTACAAGACAATTGCGCAAATGCTGGAAACCCATAACCATGTAAGTATTTTTATTTTTGAAATCATTATTCAAGTCGTCATACATTTTCAACACCAAGCTGAATTACATTCAAGGTATCTTATACATACACTTTATAGATATTCGCTATAGATTGTGAAACCCCCAAGTCTAAAAATAACTTGGCCGGGTAGGGGGTGGTGGGTGACACGGCGCGCAGAGGCCGGGTCATTCGGGGAGGGCGGGGAGCGGAGAACCAATATCACCTAAAATCCTCTTCTTGCCTAACCCACTTAGAAGCGACCGCTTCATGAATGAACTTTGACAGTTGAACTTTATTTTTCGCAGGGCGACTCGAAACATCGAAGAATTGACAAACGCTTTGTAGCCACCGACTCAGATCTGGTTGAGGAACTCCGAGGATTAAAACATCGTATCGCTACTTAAACGGATACTACGGACTATCGCCAACAAATATGAGACTGAGTATTATGTAGAGTTATAGGTACTTGCGGCAACATGAAACTTGCGACCTGAACCAGGCAATCAAAATGATAAAAAAAAACTTAAAATGTAATGAACTTGTCCGATTGTCCTTCCTCGTTTTTTAACTCTTTATCGCTCGATTTTAATGCCGAACTTAGAGTAATTTTTAATCAAAAATATTTCATACGCCGAAATTCTACCTTATGTGGCTTTTGTAGAATAAATATTACAATTATTCATCTTCATTATATACCTATTAGGTACACTTAAGATATATCAGTCTGGTTTTCAATCCTTTTTGATTCTTTACTAGTTTGATAATAGATGTATATTGTAGTCGAAACGGGAGTAAATGATCGTACAAAATGTGACTATAAATAATCAGCATCGAGGAAAGGGTTTTGGGTTGTTTAGTGGTTACGGTAAATTTTAAATACGAATATATTAAGGTTTCCCTTCACTCGGCAGCTGCATATTAAGTCGCACAAAATGTGCTTTTTGTAAATATATTAGGTACTGATTGTCTAAGACTTATCGTTAGATAGAAAATAATGCATCTAATCGTTACGATCACTACGCGACTGTCTCCGAAAAATTTTAGCCAGTACCGCACTTTCCTTCAATGATAAACGTTTCAAAACTTGGCCTCTTATTTCCTGTATGTACATAAGCTGTTAATTGTTCATGTATTTTTTTTCTGCATATATTTTCTATTGATACGTAATTGAACTTCACGGTTTCAAAGTAAATAAATTTAAGCTATTGCAAAAATAGCTATAGTACTCTAAAATTTAAAATAATACTAATATCAGTTTCAAAATAACGCATAATAACGCAAAAATTGTCCTAAATTTATTAATTTTTTTGGCCTAACAACTTTAATATGTATATTATTATTCAGGTGCTAAAATACATATATTTATTTACTTCTTCGGTCTAAGACAGACAATACCAGAGATCTTATTGCAAAGCAAAGATATAAAACATAGTATACATTTGTAAGAAAGAAGTGATTCTCGCGGGAGGCAGAGGATTAGGTGATATTTTAGCTTTACAGCTTCTTATCTAATGTTTGTATTACAGCAGGTCTAAAAGACCGGTATTGAAGAAGTTAAAACGTACTTCGTCCTGTAACTTAAAGGAGCTTTGAAAATTTTCTACATAACCATTTCCACCGTGCATTTTATTTTTCACATAACTACTGCGCCCTTTGCTAATATCTTTCAAAGTACATATCTGTTTATAATAACGTCAAATTACCTAATTTCCTGTTGTTTATATATACTTAATTGATCCAATTCCTATTACTTAGTTTGTAATTTTAATACCAATTAATGTCACCTGTAAAGTATTACTAGTTCATGTTGATAAAGATAATGTTGACATAATATGTAAAACAAGTACTCTTTTATTATTTTACACTTTTTCCTAAATTAATTTCATGGTAGAATAATGCCTTAATTATGTAATTGTCATGTAGATAGAAAACTAATATTTAATCCGTAAAATGGCAAACTATTATATTACTGTAACTTTAGCATGAAAAGTTGGCTCAAAATATCACTTTAGATACATACACAACTATCCATTTATATTTTATATAGAATGTATTAGCGTATTTTTATGTTTTATTTTAAAATAAATATGGATACATTTCTGATACCTAGAGAACTAACATATAATAATGTTGTATCTTAGGATACAAAGGATATAAAGGAAAGAAATAAAATGAATTTAAGCAAAGTTGCATTTTTAATTTACACCCTTTTTTATTTTTGTTAATAAAGAAATATAGATACACGTATACCGTAAAAACGTAAAGATTATAAGCGCTGCAATCAACAAAGGCTATATTGCTCCAAAGAACTAAAAAAATATTTCATAATACATTCAAAACATGTCGATGTATTTTTTAAATACAGTAGGTAAGCACGGATGTAGGAGTAATAATTACGGAGCTATGGTTTTAACAATAGTTTGAAAAGTATTTTGGCTTTTCTTAATCATTGTATTTTGTGGGTTAGCGTCAATGTAGCAAATGCTTGAAAGGTGGCAGAACCACAGTTTGGCAGGGGAGGTTTCACCCACACCACCTCACAACCCGCCATGAAGCAATTCTAGCGATGTAGAAGTAGAGCAAAGGCCGCAGCGTCAGACCGGTTACCACCCCCTCTCTAACGGGAAAAAAGGTGAAGGTCCGTCATCATCATAGATCCGAAAGCTTCTCCTCAACGCCGCCTCGCAATCACATTATAGTTGCAAAGTGAAGCCTGCTTAGTGAAACGCGTTGCTTGGTTCTGCGGGCTGTACTAGTACTACTTCGCGGGTGGCACGGGAATCCAGCTGGCGAACAGTCCGCTGTTCGCCAGCTGGTGCTTCACACCTCGTGTATCCGTACTGGGGAAGCTGAGCACTTTGGACCTTCAAGGAGCCCGCATCTCGGGATTGTACGCCCACACGATGCTTTCTTTCTGCTCAGAAAGTCAATAAATACAAACTCGATTGTTTCGAAGAGTCAAAGTTATCTCATTTATTATGTACGACGTTACTGAGGCTTAATTAATTAGCTATGATAATACTATGTATACTGGCATTGAGGTAAAAGTATCATATTTCAAGAGAGGCATATTTTAAATTTTATTTGGAAATTTAGTACCTATTTCAAAATACAACTGAAGAGGAATGACGCTTAAGAAATTTAAGCATTCTTTCTTATGTTATTTTTATAATCCTCAGTTCGTCTTTTCAGCATAACTTTTTTTCAATAGTTATTTTAAAAGACTATATTTACATGAAATTTTAAAAGCTTTTAATAATGTAAGGCTTTTAAAGGTTCAGAAGCCTTAAAACGTGAATCTAAGCTTGAAGGCAAAAGACAACTGTTAATAAAGGAATTGGTGTGTCGATTGTGTCACATATGTACGCACAAAGAAGAAGTCCTTGGTCATGGTGAAGTAATTGAAAATATCTCATTGGGCAGTACGGAAAAAATAAAAGAGATTATATAAAAAAATATTTACCGTAATTATGCCATTATCTTAAGTACATTGACTATCAGTAGAACAGTAGAACTTCTCATCATATATAAATTTAATATGAACTTATTCTTATTTCAAATAGGTAGTTTTCGTTAAAAGATTTTATATTATACATATTTTTTCATGCATACATGCATTACATTTTGCTAAAATTTGCAACCCATATTTTAAAAGATATTACAAGCGCATATCTTTCCAATTATAAATATAAAGTTATTTATTTTCGTTGCAAGGCTTACGATCATGGATCACGACTAAACTGCAGTGTTGGGAAAGAAATGCAAAAACAACTCCTGTCAACACAGGTGCTAATGATAGATTAATCTTTTACCCTACAGCTATAAAGATAAACAAATATCTTTTTTGAGTTGCACATCAAGACATATCACACTTACTGTATCTTTAACCACGGTACTATGCACAATTTGTGATTTACATAATTATTTTAGAATAAAACAGTTTTTAAAAGAACCGACGATTAATTAAATCCGTTATTTTTACAAAAAATAAGAATCTTTAATTCTATTTTTCCAGAAACTTAGTTTTATTGGATATTATACTTATAAATATACATAGTTATATTATAATATTCATACGTAATAATAAAATTCATCATATTTGTTTTTGATGCATGCATTATTAAAAGTATATAAAAAATTCTCAAGCACGTCCTTTAGAAGAGGCCACCCTTCTCAATAGAGCAGCTTAATAGTATGCGCTCTAGACCTACCCCAGTGATGGCGAATGACCCGTGTGAGATAATACTGGCGAGTTTGTAAACCGAATGATTGAAAAATAAAAATAAAGGAGTCAGTCTAAAACAAGTGAATGTATCTTTTATTTGACATGCATTGGGTGTTATATTTCTTATGCTTAATATAGGTAGTACTTATGTTATCCTCAAACTGTTTATACATTACGTTGCTTTCATACACTATATCAAGGTAAGTATCCAGGTAGGCAAAAATAGGTATCTACACTACTTCGTTGACCCATGAGTCATAGTACTGTTCAAATGCACTGGCGCTCAATGAGGCTGCCCAGTTGTCATTGGGCAGTTAGGTGCATTGTGTTTGTAGAAGCGTACAGATCTATTCTGTATAAAGATCTATTCGCGGTTTTGCAGTAGCACGCTAGGAATACGTATGGAAGGCTATAATTGTTGGATTTTTATCTATACACGAACAATGGGCATCTGTTATGGTTGCGAGTGACAACTAAATTTATTTTTTTATTATAAATGTAACTATAAATTAACGATGAAGAACAATGTCTACATTTATTACTTATTTAATAATAATTCAAAGCTTTAACCCATACATACCTACCGTGACTTTATGTAGGTCTTGAAAGACAGTTCTAGATTAGTAATTTCCTTTATTTATAATGAGCAATTTTATATTCAAGTGTCAGAGTTGCACAGATTACATGTCAGTTGAAGAAATATTGAGAATAGATGTTTTGTTTCAGATATGTCATTGCGTAATGATTTATAAAATGTTCAACAGGAATGAGTCGCGATCACGGAAGATTAAAAGCTGTATATTTTCCTGAATTTCATGAACGCCTCGATCAGCGGTCTTACCTCCATATGTAAAATCTGCATCTCACAGTCTGAAATGTGATCATAAAACGGACGATTGTATGTTATTTGTAATAAAAAGAGAAGAGACTTTAATGAAATAATTTTTTTATGGCATTAAATAACCTAATTTTGAGAGTTGATAATAAGAACGAAGTCCGGCGCCGGCGGCCACTGTCCCCGCGAGATTGACCACAGTGCGGCGCGCGGCGACGTTGCCGAACAATGGAAGTATAAGTGACAAAATAGGCACCGAAGCGGCCGCCAGCCTGCCACCGGCCACAATGGCGAAGGAGCGAGCCCGCGCACACCCGCGCACTTACAACTGCCGATGCCGTCACAATACGATGACGACGATTACCGCATTCCCTTTGTCTTGCTACTATAAATAATAACATCGTGTTATTATCTGTTAACACTTATACGCATATAATTACAATAGTTAGCTATCTTGACAAAAGCACTTAAATTGTCCATTCGGGGTTCTATCTATGTATATGGAGGTTTACAAAAAGTTACGGATCGTACGTACTCGACAGTTTTGTGGTCTTATTTAATAACTCATAAATTATATTTATCTATGTCTAATACGGCTTCTTCTTGTAACTTCTCCGTTACATTTTACAAAAAAACTATACAATCATTCTTTAATTCAATACCTAGTAGAAGGGCTATTAAAACTATCCCAGTTATTTCTTACAGTAACCTTCACGTTTTTGCTTGGAAAGCGTTATGATTTTAACACCGTGCTTGTTACCTATGTGGGTATTAAGGTTCCATCTTGGTGATCAAATTAGTGAACCGATTTCTGTAATTGAGGTTTTCGTTAGACCCTATAAAATAAACAGAGTAATGATCTCCATGGACAGTAAATTGACACGGAATTTAAAGAAAATGAAGTGTAGGGTTTTTTTTAATAAAGTCATATCTATTGCGCCGCCTAATCACTTTAATAAATAAAGTGTAATCGTATTAATTGAAATGTCACGAACTTGTTTTATAATTAGATTTTAGTTTTTAGGTCTTTCTTTTTCTTTTAACGTCTTAGTCTTAGAAGAACATTCTTACATTAGCACAATATAGAGAGGTTAACTTTACAGCTTGTATTTTTAGGTATATTACAAATATGATTGAAGATTAAAATAATTAAAATATTATCTTAAAATATTGTAAGTATATATAGTCTATATAGTCATTTCGACGAACTCGAAACACAAAGGACACGCGAGAAATGTATAATAACACTACGACACGAACCACTTTACCTTGAAAGGCTAAAATATCTTGTTTTATGCACCAAGCGTATCTACAGACCAACCGATATTGATCAGAGTATTCACGCAACCACGCAGCGGGGTTTTCAATTTTTCGCTACAGACTTCTCTAATATGTACGATGGTAACGTTTCGAGTATATCATCGCAATTAAAGCTCACGTCGCGTACCGCATAACAAAACAGAATTGAATAGAACGTAAGTACATTCATTTCGCAACTTGGTATAAATTGGTGTCACCCAGATCGCAGTCACTCACAGTACGACCATGTTTTTGAAATACAAAGTTAACTACACATTCATCATGTCATCGGCGAATCGCAGTGGCGAGGCGAATTGACTGGCAGTCGGTTACTGGTTCGTCACGTGTGAGAAACACCAATTCATTATCGAATTCTTTTCTATTATCTCCAATTTATAGATTTTCAAATAATATAAGAAATCTGTCATTTCCGATATAATTCCACGTGGGTTTGACATAACTAATTTAAAAAAAACGAAATACATAAATGTGTACGTCTGAACACGGTAAAATTCAATTTGATGGCTTTTTGAAATTAGATGGATTGTTAAATAACAAGACCAAGATCAATAGGCGATCGCAATTTATTGTCAGACACGTCCTATGTACTGTTTTATTGTTTCTAGTAGGTACATGGTACTTGATGTACTTGAAACGAACAACTTGACATTTGCAACGCCGCACTGCCTTCGGACGCTAGCATTGGCATTCGGGGCATTCCGCGACACGGCAATCGCCTGCAGCTAGCGCGTGTGTGCGTGCTGCGTGTGCGATGCGCGCGCCTGTGTGCCGCGCCCGGCGGCCTCGCCGGGGCCTGCCGCCTGCGCCGTACTCCATACACCCGTCATATTAAAGAATGTTATGTTCAATATAGCACCTGTTTTACAACCTCGATTGTTAATTATGATTTGAACGGTCACAAAATGTAGTCTCCGTGTACGAAGTTACATTAAATGTGGTACACATCGATATCTATACGTGTTAGTACAGCATTATGTTGCGTTGCGCGGGCGCATTCTGTACGGCCTCCCCGCAGCCGTCGTTGCGGTGAAAGCGATCTCGCCCCCGCCCCGCCCCACTGCGGGCGATCGCTCGCCACTTTCGACGGCTCGCCATCGCCAGACTGCCAAACATCGCGTGATGTTCCTTTGACCGTTAAGCTCACTTGTGCGACCACACCACACAATACAATTCTTCACGGTCGATCGATACGACCGTAAACCTTGAATTTACCATAAGCGCGTACCTTAAGCGAACAGGATAATAGTACGATTGCATGATTGGTAAATCGTCAGTTTTTAACCCTTTTACAGCCACAGTCGACTATACCCGACAAATTGTTTTGGACGTTCAAACGCCAATGTCGGGTAATACCGACACAAACGTTATGCAAAAATAAAACTATTAATGCAATATTTTTCGCTGTATTTTTATTACCTATACCTTGTCAACTAATGTTTATTTAGTATATTGGTTACACTTTCCCCAATCGTCATTTATATGATATAAATAAATGTCTTTCGCAACATTATGCAAAATTATGCCTAAAGGCTCTGGCGCTGGGTGCACGCGAAGTGAATAAAAGCTTGGCGGTGAAAGGGTTAAAAGGAATACATAGCCTTTACAAAGAACATAAACAGCGTGTTCCTAGTTCAGATCGGGTTCAGATCCGTATATGGAAGGATGTACCTGCTGCTTCGGATTAATCATTAAAAACCTAACGGTTTATTTCTTGTGTGAACAAGTTAAAAACTAAAATATACATTATCTTATTGTTAGTACATAAATAAAATGTTAGATGCATGCCCTTGTACGCGCGTCACCCAAAAATTACTGAAAACATTAAATTTGGATCAAATTATTTTACTTGTACTTTTTGAAGGCTTGATCTCCAAAAAACAGTACATCATCATGTGATATAGAGTTTAGGTTTTGACTTTTATAAACACTGCGATAAAATTCATTTTTAATATACTGAACATACAGCGCAAAATCGTAATTATCAGCTAGTTTAAACTAAATGTCTAAAACGAAAAATCGAACACCTTAAACATGTGGAGATTTAATCGTTCAGGTAAATATTCAACGATACTGAATGAATTAGCAATTAATAACAATTACTGAGATGTGGCCACTAGGACGAGTACAAATAAGAGACTGGCTTGTATTGGCGATTGCACTTTAAGTGGCGCAAGTGGCACAAGTTCTGCGCAGCGAGACGCGAGTTGCAATTATTGGCAATTGAGCGGCGCGCGTGTGCGTTGTGTGCGCACTGCACCGCCGCGCGCACACTCGGCCGCGCCCGCGCCGCACTCCGCGGGCCTCGCGACTGCTGCTACATCGGATGTCCTAGCCGCCGACCGTTCGTTTGCACAAACATTAAGGAGCTGTCACCTATCACAAGAATATCTGCTAGTACGATAGCTAGTAGCTACGTAGAAGACACTTACAGACACTTGTTGGTAAAGAGTCCGTTAGTGTAGGTAATTGCTATCATTGCATACACACCTATTATAAACAAAGATTCTGCAAAGAAAATTATATATATTCGACATATGTATGTAAACTACCGTGTTTCAATTTAGTCTTGATCTCACGATCTATAGATATTTTAAAGTAAAATTAATATAACAAACATATTTCTGAAAATATAAAACTGTTCATGTTCAAGTAAGTACGTACTATTGCTGTGTCAAGAAATTCAAGAATGAGGATGGCGATTGGAATAAGATCGCGGGGCAACCTCTTCATCGTGCCGCCGCATTTCACCGCCGCGCTCACTGTTATTATCTATTATTATAACATCGAATAATTCAAATAATAGTGACAGATATTTCAATCTATACTATTTTTTACACTGCCAATATAATTATTATAACAATAAAACAATATATGATGACCAGCGTAGCTACTGTTGATTGGAGTGCCCATAAAACATTCAGCACATCATTGGCGCCTGCCACCTCCACGACACGCCGACCCTGGCGCTGGTGCGCAGACCTCGCGCACCGAAATACACTGGATGTTGGTCAAGAGAGCGTTGACTCGCGCGACACACCGTGCGCCGCGCCGCGCCGCGCCGCGCCTCCACCGGCCGCACGACGCATGACGCATGGCGTGCGGCGCTCATCCGATGCTTCATTGCTTTTTACGAGAGTGGGTACACAGCCTCCGCGGAGCCAGTGCAATTATTATGAACCTAATAATTCATAGTGTGTTTGAAGTGTTTTGTTCCAACATGCACGTCATTTATAATTTATTTATTAAAATAATTAGTACGGTTATACACCAATTACACTAATTACTTAGGTAAGTAAAGACGGCATAATAATATAGAATGACATAAATATTAACAGAACAATCATAAACCTTTTTTTGTAACAATAAATGATATTAAAACAAGATTGAGTCAGATTAAATTAAATTAAACACTAGAATATTTCAATTTCAATTTCATTAATACAATAATAGCAAATGTCAGTCAATCAATTAATTAGTAAATAAATGTCAATAATTAAATAATATTAATCTATTTAATGTCACTGTTAGCAATCATACATCACGCATTCACTTCACAATACTCAAGACACTCCGACATGTCATGTAATATAATATTTTATATACTTAATAGTTCTTTCTTTTTCGATGTGAATGTACAATTGCAGGTTATATCAAAGGTTTATAACAAAATTAAATGAAAAAAATATATATATGTATATATATAATAGTATATTGTAAATCCGTAATTGGCTTCAAGACCTGTATTATAAGTTTAGTGCGTAAATTGTTTGTTACAAGCTGTGGATTTTGTGAATAAATAAAAATAAAAATAAAAAATAAAATAAAATGTATATATATATACTTTTGTCACTTATTAGTTATGTATATGTAGATAAATTGACTAAATCAAAAATAAATAGACTAACAAATAATGACATCCTGCTTTACCGCATTGTTTTTTCGTATTACTTCCGATACTAAGATACATCGATACTAGATAACCCAACGATTTAAACGCTCCTGAGGGGAGAAAACGTATAGCAATGGAATTTACGATAGAGTAGGAAACGCGCGGCGGTCGCCGACCCCGGCGGCGCAAGGTCGCGGCCGCCGCGCGACCTTCCCCCGCCGCTGCAAGACGCACGACGCACGTCGCCGCCGCACGCCGCCGCCGCACGCCGCTGATGTACGTCGCTACGGCACGTAGGTACCGTAGCGAGCGTAAATTGACTAGTTACATTTATTGGAAGTATCTATAGTTTTTCGGAATACTATAATTTTTAACTCTGGTATTTATGAAATCATCGATCGAATCATTATGTAAATATGTTTTAGTCTATCATCAAGTTATCGTTGGATTCATTAGACTTTAAACATAAAATATTTGTTGTCAAAGTTAGCTCAAAAAATATATATAATTCTTCGATACCTAGTATTAGTGCATTACGACAAATGTTTGTTGAAATGTATTGTATATATAATATAGTCTTTATAAAAGAGAAAAAACATGAAACCTTATAAAATCAATTCCTTGAATTTTACCGTCGACCTATTACACAATCCTTTAAAAGTAGGACCGGTAGGTTAAAGTCGGAAATTAAATCGTAGAGTACACTTATTACTTATAGGTACTCTAATAACTCTGAAGTTTTTAGTGTCACAAACTTATGTTTACTTTGATCATGTTCGCCATCACAATACACAATCTGTAATTTTATCGACTGCGATGACATCATACTGAAATGAGAGCACGTTGGCGTAATAGTTGGAATTCGGAAAAAATAACAATTAAGGCAGTCAAATAGCATTCTTTGGGTTCCGAAGAATCTACATCGATTTTCATGAAAAGGATGACACATTAATCATTGTATTGATTATTGGTCAAATATTAAGTGTAGGTCATAATAACCTATTTATATTTGTAATAAGGTAACAAACAATGGCGTACAGCTGGAAGTTGCTTACTTACAATGCCTAAATACCAACTTCAAAATAATGAAATCTATTCGCAAGCAGTTATGCAACATTCCAATGGAGGTTTCTCGGTACTCATTATGCTCATTGCATTAATATGCGTTAATGCAAAAACAACATCGATAAGTCACTATATCCAGAACTGTATTAGATTAAAAACGTGGCGATGAGCGATGATCTATTGTTTACAAAATGAGTCACACCACTGAAAATAGTGTATTATTTTTTAAGCTTGTTTTAAGGAGAAATGGTTCTTGTAACAATAAGTATATGTCATCAAAAAAAATAAGCCCAATGGAATGTTAGAAATAATATGACATTTCTTCTTCCTCCGCGAGGACATATTGCACTTGCGTGGAATGTGTTTTGCAATTTTCTGAGAATTTCCACGTGGTTTACAACACAGATAAACCTACTAGTTTTAGGACTTGTAAAGTCTATATAAGTATTTATAATATATTGTAATTTTCACATTATTATAAAAATAGCCATTCACTCAAAGCAATTGGGAACCATGTTTTTGTGCATTCATAAATATGTAGTTACAACTTATGGTCAACAAACACACAGCCGGTGACAAAATATTGCTTTCTTTGCAAATTAGATGCATCCTTGTGTCATTTTACATTAAAGTTTACATATTTACAACAGAAAAATTATACCTAAATACTTTTTAGGAATGCGCTGACGGCGAACGACGGAGGACGACGGCGCTCCCCACAAAAGATATAAACGCGCGCTCGCTACTGACGACCTCGCTGTCGTATTTTTCAGGATTGTTGTTTATTGAAATAGCCGGTTTGCTTCCGTTAAGAATAGGGAGGGGATCGTAATATATAAATAATCTATTTTTAGGGGTTTTACAATTGTTTTATTTCAACAGTCAATCGAACGGGCAAGACGTTCACCGATGACGTTCGTCATTACAGTTCGGTACATAAATTAACACATACATATACAAACACGTATACAACTATCAGGCCGACTAAAGTACGTATATACAGAGCCTCCAGCCGCGCTCGAACGCGACTCATACCACAGGTACTTTATATTATCTTAATCAATACATTCTTACAGTCGTAATCGTTAACGAAAATACAAAAATAATACTGTGGAATAAATATAATATGTGACGTGGCGTTAGGTCGATGACGGTGCAGTGACTGAGTGCCGATGGAGTGACGGTCAGCAGACCGTTTCCATGGGCAGGCGCTGCGGTGCGTGTTGGGCGGGCGGCGCGGGCGGCGCAGCCGTGGTGTGCGTCAGCGACTCGCCGCACGACGGCAGGTGCGAGGAGGAGTGCGCGGCGGCGTGGGGCGCGCGCGCGCACCACGCGGCAGCTGCGCGCTTCAGCGCCGCCCACGCGTGCGGCTGGCACCCTACCACTAGAAAGATGAACACGCCTTGCAACGCGTTCAGCAGGTCCGTCGCGTACCACACGTACTCCGGCCCGCCCGCCGCCCAAGACACCACGTCCGCGCCCCACGTCACGCCCATCACCACTACCAGCTTAGCGCATACGCGCCCCAGGGCTGCCCTGTTCGGAAAAATCGCCAGATCAAATATCATTGAATACCGTGATTAGGTATCCGCCGCTTAACATGCCCATTTCTTAATGGAAAATCAGATCGATCCATTGAAAAAATGCCTTATCGATTAGAACGCAGCAGACTCACCTTTCCGATGTAGACTTGACTTCATCGCGGCGCCACAGACCGCAGGTGAGCTGGCGCGTGGTAGAGACGAAGAGGGCGAGATTGACAAGCAGCAGCACGCCGACCGGACCGAAGAAGTACGCGAGAATCTCCATGTCGCCATAGAACCAGCAGCGCTGCACGGCGAAACGAGGGCGCAGCACGCCGGGCGCGGCGGCGGGCGGCAGGCGGTCCAGCAGCGCCGCCGCGCCCGCCACCAGCAGCGGCCCGCCCCACGCATACACCATATACACGCGAAGCCGACACGCCTCCTGCCCGCGCTCCAGTGATGTTGGCCTGAAGTCCCTGTGCACACCCATTACACTCTTATACAAATTCCACATATGCATAAGAATTGTAATCAAAAATTATGACATTCAAAATGCAAATCTTTGTATATTTATTTTTACAAAACATCTGAAGGGAATTTAACAAACAATCCTAAACCTAAACGGATGGAATAATCTTGTTTTATTCTTTTTTGTTTAGTGTCACATCATTAATTACATAAATGAATAGCTTGTAGATTTTTTTTATTACGAAAAAGTAAGAAACGTTTATACAGGCCACCTGATGTTAAGTGGTCACTGCAGCCCATGGAGCAATCACGTCCAATCTCAACTAGAACAGAAGTTCTATTTAAGGATGGACGCGGATGCATTCCTACTCTTGAGGACTAAGACGGTCGCCTCCAATAATGTGTATCCGGCAAGCACATCACCCCAACCGCAACACAATACTTGAAGAACATGTTGCTCTACGGCGGTTTATGAGGGGGACGGTGGTGCCGCCCCGGGCGGGCTCTATCGGCTCTACCACCTTTAGTTAACATATTTATTTTAACACCTTTAACGTGATAACCAGTTGTACAAACATTATAGTTAAAGGGAGTCCATACATTTATTACAATTTAAACGATACGCACCATATTGCATGGGCACGGACTCCCCGTATATTGATTACGTCACCCTCCATCTCCCAGAGAACCTATCCCCTATGAATCGTTTAGGTTAGGTCGTAATTATAATTAGATTGTTCCGTGGAATTCAGAACTAAATTTTGCAGATACATGGCCTCTAGAATTGAATCTAAGCGGTAAAAAATATGGTTTTATTCAGTAAAAATCTGACATACCCCATCTTCCTGTCCCTGGGCGGAGGAGGGGGCCATTCGAATAATTTGGAAAAAAAGTACCATTATATTTAAATTTATTTTGGTATAAATCAAATTTCAATTTCGGATTATTCCTTAAAGAAGTAGAATATGCTTATTTTGGAGTAACTCGTATTTTACTCGCGAATTATTTCTATTCCAAGTATAATTGAAAAGAGCGAAACACGGCGTATTTTCCTGTTGGATCATTATTATCTCGGAATACGAGAAGAATTCAATCGAGACAAGAGTACGGTACAACGATTTACAACGATTCCGTGACGAACAATCACGGACAAGTGTGAACATTTGCATGCTTAACTGATACTCACTTTCTCGTATGAAATAGAAATCACAGGGTCAAGTGTGACAAGTGTCCGTTCACTCGAGCACGGGACAAAAATACTAACAAACGAATCCGTGTTAGTGTGACAATCTCAAATGAGATGTCACTATTTAAATCTGCAACTAGAAATATAAAAAATACTTTTTACCACATCACGATTAATATATGAAACAGTTGCGTGGCCGTGGTGTCGATTAGCCGTGATCACGACCACGATCTTGCTTGAAATATTGGCAATTAAAAATTGTTAATCATGACAACCCATTTTATAGTAAAATGCATAAATATCACGATGTTATAAGACTAAAATCGCATATCAAAAATACACGAAATACAATTCAATATTCTTGTTGCATACTAAAAGATCATCTTAATTTCACATTTAGTTTTAAAATTTAATTTTTTGTATGTAATATATGAATCCATGTTACTGTGACAATGTCATGAGATGTCACAATTTAGATTTGCGCCTGGAAAAATCAAAAATCCATTTTACTATATAACGAGTACTCACAATTAAAGATTTTTTAATTGCCGATAGTTCAAACTAGTTCTATGGCTCGTGGTCACGGTGGAACGTGTCCGTGCCGCCCACTAAACAGTGGGATCGGCGGGGGGCCGCGCTGCCCATCGATAGAATTCATCGATGTAGAGCCGCGCGACCCCCACCTCGAGGGGTATTTGACCGTCTCGAGCAAAAGGCCAGGCAAAGAGGGACCCCTCAAGGCCCGAATAATCCCTACCCGTCTCATCTTCTTCGTAGAACTGACAGTATCGCTGGGTAAGAGTAGTAGACTAGGTTTAGGAAGTCCCCTGTTTCGTTCGTTCCTGGAAGACTTTCTAGTAGCCTATTTTTTGTGTGAGAAGAGTAACAAACGTTCATGCAAACCACCTGATGTTAAGTAGTCGCAGCCCATAGACATCCTCGTACAACCACAAACACGACCGAAATCCTATCTCAGCTCGAATGTAGATACGTTGCTACTCTTGAGGACTAACATGGTCGCCTCGCTTCAAAGTGTAGCCGGCAACCGCACATCTCCAACTACACACAAGTAATGCTTTACGGCGGACTATGAGGGCGGCGGTGGTACCTCCCCGGTGGAACTATAGTTTTTCCACCTTTACGACAGGCAAGAGATACCGTAGCGCTATTTTGGCACCGAGATACTGGGATTAGACTTATATTATCTCTTAACATCTTAAAATCTTCATAGTTATTTAACAATATCGATCCAGACTTGGATGCTAGTAAATTGACCACTTATCACTTGTCATGTTCATTGAACATTCTTGTTTGTCACTTAAAAACAACTTTAGAAAAAGTATAAGCCAATAACTGTCAAAAAGAATGCGATGACAGCTGTCATTGAAAATATAATAGGTTTATTGGTGTTAAAAAGATTGTGGAATGCCATTCAACAAGTTTTTTCGATATAAAATGTCGTGAAGTATAATTTTTTGTGCCTCCTAATATCAGTCGTGCCGTCGACGAGGAGGAATAAGCGAGTGGCAACACCGAGTGAAGATAATCGTGCGTTTGAATTTTAAAAATATACATTTAGAAGACAAGACGGTTGTTTTAAGGAGATTGTTTTGTTATTGGGATTTACTACATTTTTATTGTTTATTACATTTTACTATGTACGGGGTAATCACGATTAACGATTTGTGATTGCCGATATTTCAAACCACCTGTATGGCTTGTGGTCAAGGCTAAACTACGGCATCATGAGACACTGTTGATAGATGCTAATTACGGTATATTATCTGTCTACTGTACGTCAAGTTCGGTTTTTTCGGATTCTATCTCACACGCCACACTAACTGTATGTTCACGCACTGAACTTCAGACTATTTGTGATTTACATAAATTGGTTGCTATCTACCTTAGACCAACTATAATTCTACCACCTGTTTCATATTATAAGGTAAGAATTATACTTGACTGACACATCAAAATTAATTCAAAGCGGATTAAAGATTTCAACATTTTCTTTTAGAGATTTAAAGATTTTTATTAAACCGAAATTACGATTACGTATCGAAAACATCTGCAATAGTAAGATACTGTGTCGCATCTGTTTACGCCCATCCCGGGAACACAGTTAGGATAGTTCAATTACAATATATGAATTTATGTTATTTTTAAATATCATACAGATATACATATATTTTACAACTAAGATTACATCTACAGTAGAAGAACTGGTAACTTAATTTTATTAAAGTAATAAAAGTGCGCGCGTGTGTGTGTGTGTGTGTGGATTATGGGGGATTGGTACCTCCATAGATGAAATTTAAGTCTACTATCTGTTCAGGATTATGAGAGCGTTACGGCCAGAAATCGCGGAGTCTGTACCAGCTTCCTGTTTAATATTTATTTAATATCACTTGTCGTTGAACTCTATCGTAGAGACGCGTAGTTTAAGTATCTAAGAATCCTAACAAGCGAGTGAATGACTCTATTGTTGTGTTCAAAAGCGTTTTTATGGTCATAATAAATTTTTGTCGATAAAAAATCGTCGATAATAAATCGAATAATCTGTTATATGGACAGTGACAATTATCGTCACTTCATTACTGTCCCACTGTTTGATATAAACTAAACTAAACTTTAGACTCACTAATTGTAGCCAGAAACCGTAGCTCTCCAATCATAAAACCATTTTTTTTGTAGTCCGCAGTAGAGTTGCTTCTACTGTGTATATGTTATAATGACCGGCAGAAAAATAGTCCTAGCTATGAAATACGGGTGTTTCTAGCTGGGTTTTACATTACAACCGTAACATGGTTACTTTACAGCGGATCATGAGGACGGTAGTAGTATCTCCTCGATCGATCAGTTCTACCACCAATCAAAATATATTTTAAACCATTGTTAAGGAACAAGAATAATAAATTATAAACGCTCTACACTCATAACTCTATACTACAAACCTTCATGTCGTGAGACCCGTAAACACAAAAAGACAAACACCCAGACTTCCTGTAGTGCTGTAGAGATTTGCTGTAATAGTGACTTCAGATTGTGATTTTTAATCGGCGTGTACTGCCAATCTTTAATGCCTTTTTCAAGCCTGCAATTACCAGTTAGTAGTCAAATTAGTAGACTATACGGGACGGCGACGTAAAAAACATAGTTTATTATTTTTATTATTTTATTATGAAAGTGCAAGAAACGGGCATGCAGACCACCTAATGTAAATTGGTCACTACAGCCTATGGACAACCATGTCCAATCTCAAACAGAACAAAAGTGCTATTTAAAGATGGACGCGGATGCGTTCCTACTCTTGAGGACTAAGATGGTCGCCTCCAATATTGTGTACCCGGCAACCACACCTCCTCAACCGAAATACAATACATGTAGAATATATTGCTTTACGGCGGGTTATGAGGAGGGCGGGGGGGGCGCCCCGGGGGGGGTCTAACGGGCCGGCACCTTTACGTTAGTACGAAGACAAATGTATTAAAGTCTACATTTAAGCCTTTTATATAATTATTTACCGCGATAACTATTTCATACATATTATCGTGTCCATTTAGTTATGTCTAATATTATAGGACATTTGACGAATTTTAAAATATAAGTTATATATTGGTTTAACATTAATTAAATGTATTTAAACATAGTAAAACTTATGAAACTCATTAAGTGTAAGTAAATACTTTGCAGTGAAATAAATTATTAGAATTTTAATCTGTATTAGTTACCTTTAATATTAACGGACGCTGTACGAACCGACCGTAATTACCTCGAATGTACTTAATTGTTTCACATAAAACGATCCTCAACTCGTACGAGCAGTGATTAAAAGTCGTATGCGATTTTGATTGCGGTTTGAGAGCCACTGGTTTTGATGGTTTCTGCTAATTGGGATTTTGTAATAGCAAAAGTTATAGCTTGTAATTCATGTTTTTAATTATTAATTTTTATATCAAATTGGTTTTATGTATCTGTTTTAAATTTATATTTTTACCTCGTTGTACAATCTCCATTACTTTTTTATATATCTATTTTATGTATAATTAAAAATATATTTCCATTATAATCACAATAATGAAAGTCTTAAAACTAATTATAATCAAAGCCTAACTGAAAAAATTTTAAGTGAGTCTGTAGCCACGCGGCATGGTGCCAAGAACGCTAGATGCATTCCTGCGTTGAATAGCGGTCACAAGTTTTTTTCAAACAATTAGTCCCACGTTTGATCGATGCCGCCGGTGACATGAGGGTTGGACCATATCTAGAGAAGAAAATTGCGATTGCTATTCAGCGCGGGAATGCGTAAGAAACTCATACTTGTATCTCTAACTGGAAAATAATCTTTCAAAATTCTGTTTTATTTCTGTGTTAAGTTTATTAAAATCGGTTAAGTCGTTTTGGCATCAAAAATGAACGTGCAAATACACACATTTTCGTATTTATAATATTAGTAATAATATTAGTAAGATGGGTTATTACTTTAATATTAGTAAGAATTTAATTAACTAACTTTTGACTTAACTGCTCACATATGTGAGAGTCGAACTCTTACATAACATTATATTAATACAAATTTTTAGCCTGTATTTCATCTCCTTAGGGGCGGAATTTTTAAAATTACTTTCCAAGTGCTCACTTATTAAACGTAAGCATTTTGTGTAGTATAAATGAGCACTAAGAAAGAAAATTTGCATATTACCCCTAAGGGGCTGAAATAGGGGTTTGAAAGTTTGGTTCGTTATATAGCATAAATGAGAATTTACATAATTTTAAATATTCCACCCCTAAGGAGATAAAATAAGGTTTGAATATTTGCCGATATTTCGCGTTGTCACATTGCCACATTCCCGCGTTGAATAGCGATCGCAATTCTCAACGTGAGATACGAACCAGCACACTTGTCGCCGGCATCGATTAAACGTGGACCTAATTGTATTTATGTATGGTAAATGTAAATTTACTGATGTATATATGTCTAACGTTGTCTAAAAGCATGACGTGTTATCAGTGGATATGATCAGATAACGGTAAACCGATGCTGCGGATACTGTCAACGCTGTTATATCTAACTGAGATAAATCTCTTAGTGTCTCGGCATTGTTGGTGAGAGGCCATTAAACGAGCGATTAAAACCAAGCTTTTTTTACGAGAATGAATAAACAAGCGTGTAACCACGTCATGTTAAGTCGTTGCAACCTTCCATGGGTAACCTTCTTGCAGTAATAAGACATGAAAGTTCTTTTATTTATTTATTTATATATTTATTTATTTACTTATTCTTACCACGCCACCAGCTTAACAAACAAAATTTATGAAGTATAACATTTTACATCTTTTTTTATGAAAGAGTAAGAAACGGGCATGCAGGCCACTTGATGTTAAGTGGTCACTGCAGCCCATGGACAACCACGTCCA
>DWON01001089.1:0-26484 GCA_018251015.1 Phocides pigmalion okeechobee | reverse complement strand
CGCATCCGCGTCCATCCTTAAATAGAACTTCTGTTCTATTTGAGATAGGACGTGGTTGTCCATGGGCTGCAGTGACCGTTTAACATCAGGTGGCCTGCATGCCCGTTTCTTACTCTTTCACAATAAAAAAAAGAAGATTGTTTCCTCTACTTATTACACCCACTACTGCTACTGCTATTACTGCAGCTGATGTTCACAATGCTTCATGAAGCATTTTACGAGGTATTGTCTAAAAGGAAATTGGTCATGAAAATATATATCTGGCTCGCGATCTATTATTTAAGACTTGACGGAGATTGACGATTTTCTAAATCTTAATTATTGTTATAGTTTAATTAAAAGATATTAGGTATAAGTAATTTCCGATTCGGGTCTATAAATGTTTAATAGTTTGCTCATTAGTCAGAAAATAAAATTCGCATCCGTCTACAACATCATAAATAATGTGAAGTTATTTTAGTAGGTGACTTTATCTGATTTCGTTATGCTTAGCGCTAGATAAATCTTCGAAAATAAGGATTATTTAACAAATCTAACTTAGTTTTGATAAAACTCAATAAAAAAAAACAATTTAATGATGGCTGGTGAGGGGTTACTGCTAATCATAAACTTGTGTATCCAACTCTTGATAGAAGAAGAGTCCCACTGAAGTGGACCATAGATGCGTTGCCACTTCTGAAATCAAAATGGTCACCACATTTATAAATTAACCGGTAAATACATTTCGATAAAAATATAAAAATTAGTTCACCCTAAGTGTTATATTCTATCCACCCCTTTTCCTTCGAAACCTACACTGATATTGTTGTAATTACATAACATTGTTTAGGTTAAGTTTTTATTATAATTATTTACGTATTCCATGTTACATTTATAATGACTATTATTTTAAATTCAAATAAATGCATAAGTGATAAAATATTTAAGTTTACACGTACGAAGTTAGATTATTTAAGTTTATAGGATACAAACCAGATTGACAGAGATTGATACCGGTTTTTAGATCCTCATACAATTTCTCTAATCTACTTTGGTTTTATATCCTTTACTTTCCAATCTTATTTGATATGCATAACTTTTAAAGATGGAAGTGTTGGCAATGAACATTTTTAATTGATACTAAGCAACTTTTTACCAAGTTTTTAAATGTTAACTATATTTTAACCGAAATACGAGTATATAAAAATTGTTTTAGTAGCTATTATTGTTTGATTGTTTAATGTTAATCATATTTTTATGTGTAAAATAATTTACCTATTGATTTTTATGACATGCAAACTGGTACCTTACGCTTCAGATACTTAAGTTAGAATGACTGAAGGATGTTGTACCACTTGAAGATCGGGATATAAATATTTTCAATCAATCAAACAAACTTTGACTGAAAAACTATCAATATATTAAAGTAGTGGCACCTGAGTACAATAATTATAAATGAGTCATGGCACAAGTAATACAAAATAGTATTTCTAATATAAACGGCACTTTATACAATATTATTAAAAGAAATTATGTTTTACGTCAGCGCATACAATTTCAACCGCAGACGATAAAATTCTTATCTGTTTTTTAAACGCGCTAAATGAAGAATGATATAAAAACACGATCACATCCGTCCTTCGCAGGCCACGTTAAGCGAAGATCCAGGTTGTTATCGATAGAAGGTAGCTCTTAATCGGAGGTTTTATGAGTGGTCTTAAAACATTAGATTGCTAACTTAAATAGTTTTTTTTTTCAATTTCTTGGCAGTCTAACGTTGTTTTCAATTCACGAAGTTAGTCGGTAGTTTGTATGACAAATGTAAGGTCGACGTGAAATTGCACTTTGTAGGACACTGCGTGCGTTTGAACCGTTTTTGGACCTCTGCCCGGATGTTCTGACTAAGCCTTCTTGTTGCGATCTTACGCGCGCTTTGAATTACGTATTTGCAAAGTACTTGCTGAAAGGACTTTCCGTTCAGAAAATCTTTTGAATGAATTTTCATTTAAATTTTTGTAGACAAGAAAGGGTGGACAAAAATACATGTGGTGTATTTAAGATTAGAGATTTTTTTATTATAAGCCATTTCGTAAGCATAAATTTGGCAAAATTGTCATTCTCACCATTTTGATTGTTCATTCATCGCTGAGCTTTTAATCTCGCGTCGTGCCTTTTGAAATTGTAAAGGCCTCTGAGATTAAAAGCACATCGACCGAAGTTATAAAAAAATCACACAATACTAAATAGTCTTTGTTTGTTTAGCTATAAATATCTGTAATAAAATTGCAATATCTTTTTGTTTATTACCACTAACAACAGAAATATGTCAATATATTAATAATGCATCTTTTTATTGAATCAAAATCAAATATATTATTTAATTATAAAGTACCTTACACTTAATGAATCACAAAGATAAAATCTAAAATCAGCACATTGGCTTTAATTTAATAAATATTTTTTTCTGTTTTTCTGTACGTCTTTTTAAATTACTGAACTGTTTACATTGTAGAGCACAAATGCTCTACAATCTACTTCAAAAAGTAAATAAGATTTTTGTATACAATAAAAATATTTAGACAAATTTAAAAAATAGGGATATGTGCATGAGAAGGGATAAGTAGAACGTAGCTACATACCTAGTAGAAGATATTTAAACTGATGTAATTACGATACCTAACAAATAATTTCAGTGTATCTTCTCAACAAAAACCTAATCGTACCTAACCGTACTGAACCTGATTACTAAAAGCAATAAAATATATGAGCTTTTGCGTGACATTAGGAATCTGATCTGGATTTGTAGGTTCAAGAAAAATGGCTACTAACAAATTAATTAGCGATTTGCTTTTTTCGTGTATATTTCACATTTTTCTCTTGACCTTCAATTAAGTAGGTATATATCGGCATACCAAGACGAAAGTGCTGACGAAAAGAAAATGCATTGCAAAATATTTCACGTATGGTATTTGACATGTGGTAAAATTAGATTTCAACAGGATAGGTACCATAGTAACCCTAATTACCCGCCTTAAAGCAACTTTAGTGATTCGTTTGGAGAGGTCCGATTCCTACACTTACAAGAGATATTTAGATTGAACTTCAATCAAAGATGTCTTCTTGCAAATGTTAATTGCAAAAATCTCTATAACCGAAGCATAAGATGAGTTGTAAAGAGTGGCTTGTGTGGGTAATTATCAGTATTCCATAATATTATTGCAATTCATTTTTATCTTCCTACCGTGTCTTTATTTTTCTATTAAAACATATCATATAATTTATTTACTTCAGTAACCTTTATTTGATAGGTACATATGAGATCTCTTCTCACATAACGAAATACATACAAACAAATTCGTTGTAAAATATTATTATCGGTCTTTTTATAAACCGAGGTACCTCAAGTTTGGTACAAAAACACCAATGCTCTAACGTTGTATAGGGCTAGGTACCTATAAATGAAAACCACTTAAATTACGACCTGTATGACCAAAATATATAAAAATTATGACTAAGTATTACAATTTATTTTTCAAGTAGGTATGTATTTTAAATAACCTTTTGCTGGTTTTCCTACATAGATTTTTATCCTACAAACAGTAATTTACTAATTGTGCTTACTAATTCTACATTACAATTATTAATTTACCCGTTGTACCTACCACTACTATATATTTTAAGACTAGTTACTGCCTGTGATTGTGTTCGAATGGGCTTAATTTTCGGATTTTTCCAAATTTTGTAACTACAAAAGTTCTTATGTATTCGTAAATTTCAGATTATACTTTTTTATTCCTAGATTTATTTATTTATAGACAGATTTAAATAACTTGAAGCTATGTAAATGTTACATGTTAATATATATAAATGTTAATTCGAGCTTACTTCCATTTATTAGTGAAAACTGCACTTAAATCGGTTAAACAATTTTTGAGATTAGCGCGCACAAACACACAGACAAACAGACAAAAATTGTAACAACTATTATTTTAGGTTCTATTGCGTTAATAAGGCCTCTAATAACAGTTTTTCTCATATCCACGTAGAGACAGCGATTAGTTACCATTTTATTATTTGTACAGATATTTTCATACATTTTTAAACGACTAATAATTAGTAGCCAAAAAATTTGTACATTGCCTTGTAATGGTAATGGAGACTGGTATTTTATTGTTGTTATGATATTATTATTTTTTGAATAGCAGTAATTTAAGTAGGAATCTTAACGTTTAAGGAATAAAATGATGAAAACATAAGTATGATGTTTATCAAAGTAACTGTATTTTATAGGCGTAGAGCTATTGTCCAGCGGGAGGTACCATCAGGACACTCATAATCTGCCTAAAATTTATTTATACTTGGGTTAGAAAAGTGTGATATCAGCGTCTATTTCAACCCTCAGGAGTAGCAAGGCATCTATGTACGTCATTTACGATTCCAGTTTTGGTTGAAGTTGTACCTATGTGGATGTCTATGGGCTGCAGCAATTACCTAAAATCAGGTGGTTTTAGAGACTCGTGCTTGCCACTTCCATTTTATAAGGTGACAGAACATACCGACGCCTGTTAATAAAAAAAAGAAACAAAAAAAATCGTTCGTTAAAACCAGTTCCAACTTTCAAATTTCGAACACGGTAGGTAAACGTCAAACAGCACAGAATAAAGGCATAATATTTAGTTTTATACCGAAATGCAGCCAACCACCAACTAGCTCGCAATAGGCGTAGCTAGTGATGTGCGAGGTGTTCCCGCGATAACTGCGCCGAGTCACGCGACTCGCTCCGCCCCGCGCCACGCACGTCTCTGGCCTCGCTTTGTTTTGCTTTATGAATTAGTGTTAGTACTCGGTGTTGTTGAAGCGATTTCAGTTTTTTTTAAGTTTACTAAGTTTAACTTTATATTCGTCTATTAAGTCCGTAGACTACTGGCGTTATAAGTAGAACATACAGATTTTTAATGATATCGTGTCCGTCTTTGAAAGCGTATCTAAATAGTGAAAGTTGTACTGAAATTAAGTATAATTTGATTTCCTAAAATAATCTCAAGTTCTACTTAATTGTTAATAATGTTGCATCAAAAAATTTTTCATTACATATCCGACCAAAAATGAGATATTTGTATCATTTTTATTCTAGATCTGCTTACAAATAGGTATTTAAGTGGGAAGTCTGTTTACAGTTTGGTTATTTAAGTATTTCTTATTTCTTGCGTGATGAAATTGTATTTTTGTTTAATAGAGTAATTGTCTGGTCAGTTTAAAATGAGCCGAGGCATCTGTGATCGATTTTACTTGGAATTCTTGTACTATATAGAGTTGAGAACTACATATGGCTGTGGGCGGCAACGACAATTTCCTATCAAGTGGAATATGAGATCGTTTGTCATTTCAACGTCATAAAAATACTTTAAAAGTTAATTATAAATATCTATTATTTTATATTATATCTACACTACCTACATAAAGACTGCTACAAATATATTGTTTGTATAGTGCGTAGACAAATATCTATAATTAATTTAATTATAATAAGGAATATCTTGTACGTTTTAATAATTTAATAAATTAGCCAATACATAAAAATATCTTGCTTAGCAACATTATGTGAAACATAAATATCCATTTACGTTAAACTAAATATTTTTAAGTTTACAAATACATCTTTTATGTTAACATTAAATTATCTTTTTTTAATATTGAAAAAATATTATGTACTTATGACACTATTATTCATATCATACACGCAACACAAAACACATTCATATATCTAGTCATATCCACTAAAGAACAATATTCAGTCGCCAACATAACTGAACCAGTTACAGCTGAAATAACCGTCAAACTTCTAATGAAGTCCAAGTGTAGAGCTAACATTCATACTTGATAAACGGCGGCCATCACTGCACGGCACGGCCTATTATGAGAGCGTGACGTCACCGCCCCGCCCCCCACCGCCCGCTTCAATCAAACCGGGAACCCTCGTCATGCCCCCACCCTACGTTCCGCTTTACTGACTCCGCATTTTTTCTCATAATAATAACGTCGAAAAAATCGCACAAAAAAATCTCGACAGACGCGGCGATTCTCATTCCGTCCCATCCCTACGCCGTGCCATTCCTTTTTTCGAGTCGTGCGGTACGGAATTCCAAAATTGAATTTAGGATAGAAGGAACGAAATATTCCTTTCAAACTGTTTTGTTGCTTACAAAACCAAAGCCAGACGGACATGATAGCTACGTACGTTCCAAAATCAAATTTTATGTACCTATTTGTTAGATAGGTAAATTACCTTCATTGTTTACGCAAATCAGTATGTTCTTAGGTAATCTAGGTATGTAGGTACAAGTCATTAGATACCTATTTGCCTAGGTTCAATTATTTAGATTTTATCTGTATCCTGAATTTTTATATCAAATAAAATTTGCAACCAAAAAAGCACCTGCGGTAAATCAGTTCTTGTGTTTCGGTTGAAGAGGTGAGGTCGCCGGCTACACTTACAAGTGAGGCGACCGTCTTAGTCCTCAGGAACAGCGCCACATGTATGAATGACGTCAAGTAGGACTTTAGTCTTGTTTTATGTTGTTTGTAGATGTCCATGGGCTACGCGACCATTTAACATCAGATGGCCTACATGCATGTTTGCTACTTTTTCAACAAAAAATGCAGTCAAACTGATAGAAACTACCTACCTACTTAAATTATCCGGTCAGAAATTTAAAAGGATTGAAGTAGGTATGTTCTTTTCCTAATATATAAAAATAATAAATATATATTCTAATAGATTACGTACTCTTGGTTTGTTCTGTAAGTTTATCTTTAATAAATAATTGTCTTATTATAGGAATCTAAAAGTATAATCCAATAAGGAGAACCTTATAGACTCTTATTAGAACTTCATGTTATCTTATTGAGCAGTCTCATAAAATATATATATATATGAGAAAATATTCTTATACGGTGTCTACCTAAATTGAATAAAATATCATCAAAAACAATTACCATAAAACATTTAGCATGATAATAATATTTTGACGTCTTAATTAAGTATCATATTCCAAATGACTAATGTGAATTATTTATGGCTTAAATAATTATCATATGAATTCGAAATTAAAATTCTAAACAAAAATTCTAACTTGAGTTATTCATTGCCATCTGTTAACGGAAAGTAAACCAATAATCCTGGTCTCAAAAGTTGAACTTAGTGTAGCTACTCATCAATAGAGGTCAGGAGTGAGCAAGTTTTAAAGTTGTTGACTACTTAACAACTTAGTTCGTAAAAGTTGAAACAGATGGTGCTGATACAAATAAACTTTGTGATTGTTTTATTTCAATAGATTGAACATTTTTCGCTACAAATGAATAAGAATTTTTTATCAACATAAAAACTTCTTATTCTTTGAGTTCAAATGCTTAGTCATACTTTTATTGTTATCGGCTTGTAATAGTGGACACAGAATTCGGTAAATATTTTTAAAGCAGATTTATATTAATTATATTAAATATAATGATTACTATCAAAATTATCAAGGTTAGTAATAAATGAGCTTGATAATTATTATAATTACACATTTCTATTCGGAGGCTGTGAGGAATATAATCTGATTACTTTGTCGGCACAAAATTTCGTAACAATTAAAATTAATATATTCTCCTGTCACATCTACGTGCCTTAGATGTACGTCCTCAACACCGTCTCACATGACGTGAGGGCAAATGGCATTACACTTTGTTATACCGTCATGTCCTCTCTGCCGCTTTGTATCCATTTTATTCATCCATTTATTTATTTTATGTAAATTTTCATGTAGCGAACGTATGCTTTAATACTTATATTCCATACAAAATTATTTCTTCCATTGATTTATATTTTACTAAATTAGAAGTCTTTGATGTTGCACATTTGTGTAACATGCCGTATCGGCTACATTTTATAAGTATATTTATTTTGATTATTCTACTAAAATGAGTAACTAACTACTTCGGTAGTTAGATTCGGTAGATCGCAGCATTTGGTGCACCGGATGCTCTCAGATACCGGCCGCGTGCTGCTGGCGCGTAAATTATCCACCATCACGTCACCCTTGCTTGTCGCACTTCCTTTATTCCTGTTGTATCAATGATTCGAGTTGTGTGCTCTGATTCCAATAAAACAAACTGATTTTGCTTCTTTTTAGAACTAAAGATATAATCTCTAAATAGTATAAAACAAAGTCCCCTGTCGCGTCTGTCTGTCCTTTTGCATAAATTCAAAAAGTAGTTACTAGACGTCCTTCGAAATAGTTTCTAATTGTTAGTTTTTGCAACTAGGTAATAACTGCATGCATGTTTGAAAGAAAAATAATGTAAGTAAATATAAACTCTATTACCTGAGCAAAGCTGGGCCGGGTCGCTGGTAGAGTATATAACAGATTTAGTTTACTGAATGTACCTACCTCATATAACTTTTAAAAGAGTAGCAAACGATTGACCAAATAATCTGATGTTACGAAGTCACTGCTTTCGATAAACAGATCCAACTTCGAGACGGACTTAACTTCTATCTGTGATCGTATGCAGATTCGTTGTCACTTCTCAGAACTAAGATGCTTACATCGCCTACAAGTCCAAGAGGCAATCACATCTAATAAACTAAAACAACAGGATTGCTTTACGTCGTAATATAAATCATACATACATATTTTACAATACATCTGGTTTTCATCCCAATGATCAAATTATTCATCACACAAATATAATATCTTAAGTTATATACATGTGTGTATATTTATCGCCAATATTGCAGATTCTAGGACGTTTACTATACATTAGGAAATATTAGAATTGAGCTATGGATGTAAAAATCGTAATATTTAATTTAAAAATTCCAATTCTATTTCTAAAATCCAATAAGAACAAGTTGAAAAAAAAAACGAAATGGACACAATCCTGTTTGGTTGACTTGTAAACTTGTGGTGATAGCTTGCTACCTTTGAAAGTAGTCTTATCAGTTTGACATAGATGTCGCTATACATACTGATTCCTTATTTTTACGTAAGATGGCGTTGTAACTATATAATAATATTGACCCCTATCTGTAGGATATAAGATGTTTGAAGCCAAATTTTATTGTAATATCAAATTCCTGCGGAATTTTTAATTTAATTTTAAAGCTTAAGAAATGATATATTTTAATGTAAATTTGTCACGAATTACCTACCTACTTATGTTCTTAACTGTATAGTAGAGGTGGGTTGGCCCTACAGCATGATATCGGAAATATTGATACTTGGATAACTAATTAGTGTCATACTATATCTTAGTTTAACCCCTTTGCCTACACGTATATTTACCAAAAATTAATTTGACCACACATTTCGAATATTTGACAAGCGCATACCATAATGCATAGGCCATAACTCACGATCTATTGTTGTTCGCTTACGAAGTTGGAATCATGTGCAATTACAAAGGTGTCGGCGCTAGTGTCTCCTCATAAATCACCTCTGCACGATATAACAATTAGCCGGCATGATAGCAATGTTAATTAAACTGCTGTGATACTGAGACCGCATTGGGTAATTCGCAACGGTTTAGTACCTTATGTCTAGTAGGTACCTACAAAGATTTACAGGAGTAGGTACCTATTACTATACCTACTACTGTGGTATACCTATCTATTACGTATATATATTTTTATGTCCACTTCTATTAAACGTCTATAGTCCACTGTTGGACTTAGACCACCCAAAACTTAAGCAACTTCAGGTGTAGTTTTATTTTTTATAAATTTAAGAAGAAAAAGAACGAACACACACATGCACACACAGTCCGTCTAATGATAAGTAGCTACTATCAACACCACAAGTACCCCACGTGAAGTTGATAACAGAAGGATTGCAACTCCTGATAACTGTCATAGTCACCTAAAATGTGAGCGATAAAATACTTCAACTGTTTTTTCGTAGACTCTTCGGCACTTAGATTCATGTACAGACCTTTCGATCTCCGAGCGTTTCAGTCGTAGGAACCAGTAAGCTCACCGTAGGTTATCATACCATACAGTACAAAATTAGTAGCTGAAACCAAGGTTGTGTGGTAAAAACGAAGTGAAGAAGCATTCCACACAAGCTACAAACATAAGGAACCTGTACTGTTTTTTTTAAACTGCCCATACCAAATGCGAATTGGTGTTATTCATACTTATATTTTTGTCACGAAACCCGATACAAAAACCGATTGATTGTATTAAAGTAAAAAAATACTTAATAAACATCGAAACATGTGACGAATACGAATGCGATTCAAGGGAATTGAATCGATTATAATTAATACAGCAATAAAAGTGTCACCCTATAAATAACTCAGGAGTACGTAGAACTTGTATGAAAAACGTACCGTTTCATGCATTTGTTGACTTAAATATACCAATAAATATTAATGAGTAAATTGACCACTACCACAATACACGAACCTAATTGTTAAACGTTTTACAACTGACATAATTCAAATTCGAGTTTTGTATTACACCTGCTGAACAAAAAACGACTCTAGATCTGTGACGTGGAGTCGTTAATATTAGTTATTGATTACGGTTTTGTAATTTCAATTAGTTTTCTTTAGTTTATAACGTTAATTTATTTTTTATCATTCACTTGAGATTTGTACTCATGATTGTAATGTTTACCTGAATATATTATACATAGTATATTAAATTTATTATTAGGTAAGTTTAAGCTTAATAAAGTTTTATTTAACCTAGTTTAAGCTTTATGTTAAGAAGTAACAAATACTTATTGTATATACACGTATAAACGTTATATTATATACACGTAGATAGGTATTTCATATTTGCCACCTAATTTGGATTAAGTAGTATACCTATATATAAATAAGTACGATGCGACCATAAATCAACATTTTCAAATATTGTTTTCTTTAATTAAAGAAACATTGGGATTTCAAAATTCTATTCAAGTACATAGTCGTTAATATTTTTACATAAATAATTACTTATATAAAAACGTAATGAGAAACTTATAAATAGATAATTTATTCAGTATCTAGGTACAAAGTCACCATCTAATATATACAAAAATATAGGTATTTATACTTATGTACTCAGTTGAATAACCCAAATATAAAATAACTACATAACCAAATCTTATTTGAAATTTAACAAGAACGATTTATACAAAAAATACTTGCTTGACTAAATACTAGCTATAATTAGTATAAATACTAGCTATAATATGTTAGGCATTTATAATGAAAATATCTCAGTACATACAAACATATGGAATCCGGTATCCTGTTCTACTACAATAGATCAACCACGAATCATTACGCATGAGACACAGTCCTTTGAAGACTGTCCTGTTCGGGAACGCTCGGCATTTTGATTGCTTGCCCTCAATGATTGCGAGCGCTTTGATTAACAGATTCCACTGTACCTGCTGACATTATCGATGTGCTAATGTATTATAGGACATAGTTCGAATAAAAGGAATGATTACGTGTAATGTGGATCTCTGATCATAATTATGTAAACGTTACTTTTGTGTGAGAGGGATAAATAAAAGTGGTTTTAGTTCTATCTATGGAAATATTTTAGTAAACTGTTGAATTTATTATTAAAAACATAGACGTTCTATGAACTAAAGCTTAACTAATTAATGATAGTAGACTTCTTATCATTTTACTTCCGATTTATGTGAAATAAATACATTTTATTTAATTTTAGGCCTTCAGTAAAACTAAACTAATTATTGACTAATAATATTAGTTTTTCGTGGTTCGACTAAATCTTAAGTAAAGGAAATCTAAGGTACCTTATTTCACTTCCTAAAAAGGAGATTTATGTGTAAATTTACCATGAATAGACTATCTAGAATTCTAAAATTGGAACAGCAGGTTTTGTGTATAGCGTCTCGCAAGTAAAATAACTTTTTCATAGATCTTCATGATCGGCAATGACCACCTACCCATAGCTTGACTACATATTCATTCCCTATTTCAATTATATAATATAAAAAAGGTTTACTACACATGAACATTGGCTACGTAAATTGTGATGGTACCGTAATTTAGACTTTTCTCATAACGTTAATTTGCATAACTTATTAATTTGCTATATACTTATTAATTGACTACTGCTGTGGCTTCCCTGTATTCTAGGTCTGTCAGTCACTTTCCTCTTTTATACTTATTTGCAAATGACACGTGTGGTGTCGCTTATATCAAAAAGCCAGTGACCACGGTCTGCAGTATGCAAATGCAATTTTATGCGTTGACACGTAACTCGTGTCTCTTGTACTGGAAATTAAAATAATACTGAAGGTTAGCTGTACTGACTGTTTACTTTAATTACCTTAGCAATCCTTAACTTATATGATAATTTTCGTATGGAAAATGTAAATATGTCTTTTTATATTAGAAGAATATGAAACGAGAGGGGCTACCTAATGCTCAGAGGCTGCTCCAGTTCATAGACATGTAAGTCTCACCTAAAACCGCTGATGTCTTAGGGTTGGATCTGTCCTAGCCTACGTCGCTACGGCTTACTCTATTATGAAAATTTCTACTAATATAAAGCGAGTGTTTCAAAATAAATTGCAGCAGTTATAGCTTAGTGTTAAGATACTGGACTTTCACATGAAAGGTCTGGGGTACGAATCCAAAGCAGATACCTTTGATTTGACCAAATAATGCGCGTATTACAAATCCATCTAACTCACTTTAACGATAATATCGTAAGAAAACCTACATGTACAATTGTGTTCTTATTGGAAATTAATTATCAATGCTTAACGACAAAGAAAAAAATGAGGAAACCTGCCTAAAAGTCCTCCATAAAGTTTTCAAAGCACAGCTTTGTAGATATAAGTTCATCGCAGTATTCGTGCATTGACATAAAACAAAACCTTTTATTTCAACACTGTCACGCCGCCGGGGGCGCGCTCATGAAAAATTATGAAGCCGCGGTGAAAATTACGCAACTTGTCTGATTAAATTAGAAGTTGGCTTGCTAATTAACGGGTACATCGCATTTCACTCCGCGCACGCTTAGCGGAAAACAGATTTTCTCCCGAGAGCCGTTTGGGAGAGCCGACTTTTTGACGACAAATTTCACGTGTTTTTTCAATAATTTTTACTTACAGCATGGAAACAATGTAATTTAATGCTGGGGAGTTTCATGTTTAAATCCCAAGTTCAGATTTCTCTAGTTATCTACGTGTTAAATATCACTTTTTATGTTGAGAAAGTAGCAAAAGACCGGGCACGTCACGTGATGTTAAATGGTCGGTACAACCAGTGGACATAGGTACGTCTAAACTTAAACAAGATTAATGTCCTACCTGGCATAATGCATAGATTCGTTTCTATTCCTGAGGACTAAGATGGTCGCCTCGCTCGTAAGGGTGGCCGGCAACAGCAACTCTCCAACCAAAACCTGTTTTACGGTGGATTATGAGGCCGGTGGTGGTACCTCCTCTGTTAAACTGTTCATCTACCACCTTGCTTTGGCGATATAATAAAAAGATCTAGAAGGTCCACATGCCTGAATGTTTTTCATAAAGTTTTCGAAGATGTATGAAGTCTACCATCCCGTAATTCACGCGCATGGTGGGATATGGCCTAAAATTCTAGATTGAAACCCTAGATTACTTGGCGAATATAAAAAAAATTCCTGTTAAACTAGTACACATAATAGATATGTTATATGGTTATCTACAGATAAAAATAATACAAGAAATATTTTATTTTACTTTCCGAAAACTAATTGCAGTGAACAGAAAGATACTTCGTAAGAAAATCTAGACGCAGAAGTAGATTGATGCGTACGTATGTTGTTATTGATGACACTGCTCCAGATCGCCCTTTGAAACTTCCGAGGGAGTGACATCCCTATTTTTAACGGATTAGCCCTCAAGACGTTTTGTTTCGAAATTTTAATGAATGAAACTCAAGGGAAGTTATATTTTTGAAAACGTTTAGCAAATAAGACACATAAAGAGATTTACTAAGAAAAAAGTTACAACTTAAAATTATATTACTTAGTTAAATAATAGCTAAATTAGTTTTTTTCATACTGCAGCGGCATTGATAGAGTAAAGGTAAGACTGCTTTCGTACATGGAGAGTGTGGGTTTCGAAACGAACTCACCTCTGATTATTCGAATATAAGACGTTTTAATAAAATATTATAACTTATCTGCACAGTGAATGAAACACCCGTTTTCTATCGTTTTCAAACAGACTTCGTAACCATTCTTGCCATTACTAAGTATTTAGCATACTGTTCTTAAAGGGAATGAATTCTATCTAAACTACTGTATACTCAAATAATGTCTTCACTGATGAATTAAAAAAAATACTCAAAGAAGGTTATAGCATTTTTTTATATTCGTTTCATTTCAGTTGGTCTATAAAGGTCTATAAAGTTATTCCAATTTTAATTGTTATTCATGAAACCGTGAGATTTTTTTTAGATGTTAGAAAATTTTGAAAAACTCGAAACTTAAAGCCCACGGTAGCAAAGTCGCGGGCCGCAATTAGTATACAATATAAGTTAATAACCTCTAAAATAAATATTAACTAGGTACAATGACCTGCCGAGCAAAAACAGATTCTCAGTTATCTTTATGTTATTTTTAATAACTACATGGAATAAAATAATGATACGACTATCAAATAGCACTTTAGTTCGCGTAGGTATCTCTCTCTCTCGTCATAAATTCAGTACATGATGTGGTAATAAAATAATACAGTTATCTAAGATTATTATAAATTTAAATTCATAAGTTTTAAAAATCAACGCTGCAATAAAGAAAGTTGAAAATCATTTCTTCCGCTTTGAAACGGTTTGACGCCGATACAGCGGGAATAAATCAAAACCACTTTGTGTTCCAACAATAGCTCTCTAATTGACAAATAGTGGAAATGATAAATACAAGCGCTGGGAATTTTCCAAAAATACACCCTTTGATCGTCACTTGATTAACAACTGCCGACCACCGCCCGCGAAATCTTATTAATTTTCTTTTTAATCCGGTCTCCTCTATACCGGCTTGTACCACTGTCAACGAAAGCGAGAAACTATTTAATCGCTACTGAAAAAGTTATTTAAGTTGATATGATAAAGATAAAATTTATTATTGATAGTACGACAATACAGTTCTACGATACACATAGTAAATTTCTCACTTACATAAATATACAAGAATTTTTCATTAATAAAGGGATTGTACAAATAGAAAGTCATTACCTTTTCATAAACTGAATTAGCTCAAAAAAAACCATTGAATAAGAGAACACTTGTATTATTTTTTGTATATAAAGTCAATTCTTAAACATAAACATATACGTACTATATGTCAGCGGTGAAACAAGTCCCCACGAATATTATATTTTTGTATGATTTATGTCATATTAGTACACTAAACACGATGTTAACTGATTCATAACACGTTATTCAGATTTTTTACATCTTTTGTAGATCTAGATGACGCTAAATAGATGATTATATTTTTAAAAAGTTATATATAAAACTTCTAACAGATATTAGAGTGGGAATTATTGAATAAAACATTAATTTCACATCGTGTGTGGGACTTCTTTATTCAATCTTAACATTTTATTGAATTTTGTATACTTATCCAAACAGATTCGGTAATTTAAAATTAGTTATTGATGGAGCAATTTTTCTTAATTCTATTAACGATTCTAGAGTTTTTGTTCTACAATTATAAAGATGGAAGATGCGTCATGTCGTGTATAAGTTAAGAACTCATTGGAAGTCTAAAAAGTAGAAGGAAAACCTTTATCGTGCATACTGTTGTTTTCACTAATTAAATACTTCCGATGGATATCTCCAACCAGCTTCATATTCATATATCGTACGTATTAAAGTGGTACTGAGATCAGTCACAGACGTCGTCCCTAATGACTAAGTCAACCTCACCCTTTACACAAGAACACAGCGGTTTTAAATTCAAAAAATATTATCTTTCGAACAAAAAATATATCAAATGACACAAATTTTCCAGAAGCCAATGGTCAACCGTAACTTGAGAGCCATAAAGGACATTAGGACCAACAGCAACTGTACTCCAAAAAGACAGTGTTGTCACGTCCGTACAGTTAATTAAATGCGAGTTCCGCGTAGGAATAATACCTGCCCCAAGCAAAGGGCATGAGAAACCAACCCAACTGACTCATATAACCAGTTCCGACGAATAAATCAAAGCTTCATGCTCGGTTATCAAATTATCAAAAACACGTGAGACTGTTAATTTCCTCGTCGGTCAGTTTAAAGACATATTCCTTGAACCGACTCCGCGATCTTATCGTCCCCTGGTAATTGTGGGCTAGAAACATTAGTTCGCCTGCATTCTACGGATCAAAAAACTTAATAACATTATGAGCATGCAACTTTTTACGTTCTTTACATTTGTATCACAAGAAAAAGCTTTCAATTATAGGGATAAATTAGTCAGTTTCTTATTGCATATATTGTTAATTGAACTTCATTATGTTGTGGTAATAGCGAACGAGTTAGCGACATTAAGTGATCACTGCCATTTATAAACATCTGTCACCAACTACATGTAGAACAAAAGCACCTTCCTTAGTCGATGGAACATGCATAATTCCTTCTGAGTACGAAGATGAGTAATTTAAATAGTGAATCTGATTTAATATTATTTTAATTTGAGCAGGTAGCTATAATGCAAAAATTAAAAGTTACTTTTGATCAATCGCAACCAGTGCAATCATTATAATTTTGTTTAATGTATGGTGTATAGAGGAAATCGATTGTACAAATAATTTATACCTATTATAGAGTGATACCGTTTACTCAGTGTCGTATAAAATTTATTAACGTATTGTGCATAAAAATGAGTCGGAATAAGGATGTTAATTACATTTAAGAAATTGAATATTTTTCTCGGTAATTGCTGATTGGGTAATGAAAATAGGAATTGTAACTTACCCCTACGTGAATGATTCTCGATCCCCATCAGATTTTAATGAAACAAGTTACTTTTCTATACCTATACTTTTCATTTTGGACACAAGCTAGTTGCTGGAATGTAAATGGAAATTGAAAATTAAAAAAATGCGAGGGTCGTCCCGCGTGGGGGTTGCGAAATCGTAAATTTAAATTGTCCATCCCTCAACATGCAAATTTTCGCAGTAGGCATGCCTTTCAATTGTACCTACTCATTCAGAGATAAATGTACAGAGTGGCGATTAATAACGAAATTTTAATATAATGTATGACTTGCCGAAATCAAATTAGTTACTTTTAACAAATTTGATCTTGTAATCGGATAAACACAGATAATTTATAGCACATTTTAAATTTAAGGAATTCTTGATGTATTTACATTCTGAGGCTTCTGCGGCCACTCCAGCGACCAGTCATAGTGATGTAAAGTTATTACAAGCCGAAGAGACCGATTCTAAATACGTCTACTAATAGTTGTTAATGATATTTCGCCTTGAAATAAAAAAAGGCTAAATTCGTACACTTATTCAAGTGACAAGAGGGCTGGTTTATGTCTCGCGCAGAGAATTGTGATAGCTATCCAGCGCGGGAATGCAGCTGGTGTTCTTGGAAACATGCCGCAAGGGCACGGACTCCCTTTAGATTGTTTAGGTTAGGTTTTTATTTTAATTAGTTTTAAGATTTTCATCCTTATTCAAGTTAATAATTAATAATTTACTTATACTTCAAAGTTTACTGCTACATATTAGTAACACATAGATTGGTAGTCTCACTTACCATACGGTGAGATAGTGATCGCGTACGGTATTATATTTAAGCATAATCTAAGGAAGAAAAAAGTATAATTGTCGTGCGTACCGTTTAATTCATTTAAGAAGAATTATTCTGGTTAGTTGATAAAATAATGCTCATTACAGGAATACCTAAAACTTTTTACATGTTGTTGTACTTAACAAATGGCATCCGCAGAGAACATATTGTCAAGAGAGTCGCCGCCATCATTAACTGTAGCTAATGAAGCTTGAGCTTTTGGGTTTTAAATAACTTGCGCCAGCCTCTAGGGGCGGGCCAATGCCGAGTACTGTGTCATATAGATTTTTTTACTCTAAACATGAATTTAACAAACCATATCAAAAAGTTAGCGATGTGACCTTACAGTGCAGTTCTTTTTATTTTACAGTTAACACACATCTAATGTACCAGTAGCAAGATTATCATCAAAGATACGGCTTTTATAGTCGTCTGATTTTGTCTAAATGCGAAATTCTCGTTTTTATCTCTTGTAGTGATAGTTATTTTTTATTATTCCGCTACCTGGTAAACTCTAGTAGCCGTCTTATTAAGCACGTAATAAATTCTATACATTAAACGAGCACAGCGAGATGTAGTGATAAAACCGAGGTTACGGTGACACATCAGTCGACGCACAAATTAACGTCAGTGTAAAGTTATGTCGTCGTGTAACAAGGCGGTTGTCACTCATGCTCCATCAACTGCTGGGAAATGTCGAGGATATGACGCCGGGTCAGCCACATGTCGAACGAGACGTGATACTATTTTATCTCCCCGTCTCACTTTTGAGGAAATACTTCCATCTGTAAGTCAAAGACGGCTTTTGAATCATATGTAAGAATGCGCTTTTGAGTTATCTGCGGTAAACGGGGGTCGCATCTCAGTCAGGTTGTCGCTAATAGGCGTTTTACTCGCTACGTATGAGATTTTGTCTTCTTGTGTGTTCCAACCACAGGGCACGTGTCAGTCTTCTGCCTGTCAGACGGTTGACGGTGTGCAAAGATTATGGCACACCAATCAATCTTTCCAACACACACATTGAATCGATCGGTAGTCATATTTTCTCTTACCTGACCATCGATATGATTTAATTATAGATCGACTAAGTACATTAACCTTTCGTTTTCAGATTCGCCGAGAAACCGATGAGGAGACACCGTCCGTTGGAATCGTGTGAAAAATCCTTTGGATCGCTCGCTGCTGTGTAGTGAATGGAATCCGAAGTGTTTGTGTTGTGACTGATAACGTGATAGTGTCGGCCCGAGTGGCCGAAAACCTGCGACGGAAGATACGGACGCGAGCCGCGCGGGCTGCGGGCCCGCAATGAGCGCCAACAACTGCGACAGCATGCCATATTTCTCCAACGCCTACATGCCGGACATGAGGAACGGGGGTGGACACGATCACCAGCAGGCGCACGCGCACTATGGCGCGGTGCCGCAGCAGGGTCACGAGATGGAGGGTTGTGACCAGCAGCTTAGGCCCGCGCAGCACCACTACCCTGCGCAGCCGGCGCCCGGCATGCCGTACCCGAGGTTTCCTCCATACGATCGACTGGGCTACTACCAGCAGATGGAGCAGAATGGCTACCGACCCGACAGTCCCTCTCAAATGGGGCACATGGGTCAGAAAACGGATGGCTACGGCCCGAACGGTCATCAGCCCCCGGCGCCCGCGGTGTACACTTCGTGCAAGCTGCAAGCCGTGGCCGCGACGGCGGGCGGCGTGCCGGGCAGTCCACCGCTGGAACAGGCGCAGCAAATGCCGCACCACATGCACCCGCAGCAGCACATGGTGCAGCATGGGGTGCCGCCTCACCAGCAGCACCTCATGTACCCGGAGGTTGATATGCAGCACCAGACGCAGATGCCACCGATGCACCAGCAATCGATGCATGCGCAGCAGGCGCCGCCGCAGCAGCCGCCACCCAACACTAATGCGTCGCTGCCTAGTCCATTGTACCCTTGGATGCGAAGTCAATTTGGTGAGTTTTAAATGCTATTAATTAGATACTTTGTCTTTAGAAATTCTCAAGCAGGTAGGTAACTTTAAAACAATCAATGTTACTCTTTTGTTTTCAAAATATTAGCAATTACGACTATTAGAGAGATTACCTTTGTTTTCATATGAAACTAAAACATTTATAACGTAATATGAGACAGCAGTTTATAAATTAACCTCGAAACCAAAACCATCGCTCTCACTTTTAGTTTAAAAAAATGAACATTATTTTTGCACAATACACTTACAGGTAGCATATTGAGTAATTCGCAAAACCGTTCCCGCACCACGTGCTCATTGACGAGAAACAATGCGGCGCAGAAACAATACGGTTCCTTGTGTTCCCGGATTATTTATGGGCCGAAGAGGCATTCAAAAGGAATTTCACTTTTCATAAAATTTACAACTCGCGCACAATGGCGCCCACCTTCTGTTTTGCTGACACCGAAGCTCAACAAAGAGGCTTCGAGTTGCGCTACCGTCTCCTACTGTTTTCGAATTTGTCTGGAAACTAATTTATGGTGAAATTCCGTGATTTAGGGCGTCTATTGTAATTGGTATGATTCAAATTGCGCTTGAGGAATGAGCAGAATTTAGTTCGGCCTGCTCGGTCTCGCGGTACTTATGCTAATAGCGGTGGTTAACAATCCTTGACTCGCGAGTGAGTTTAAGTGCAGTGGTGATGTAGTGCCTCCAACGTATTTTCATATAATTTAGCGAACATTTTATATCCCAAAATCCCGCTAATTTCACAACCACCATCTTTAAGATTCTGAAATAGGGTTGTCGTTGGTAAGTTAGAAGTAGTGTTTTATTAGATTTGTGTGTATTATTTAGTTAAACAGTTTCTACGAGGCACTAAAGTGACCAGGAATTTATGTCATGCAAATAACAGAAAGAAGTGACTTAAAATTCTGTTTACATTTTTTTTATTTTCGGATCGTTAAATAGTCGCTGCAGCCCATGAAAATTAACGACCAACCTAAATAAATACTTATATGGAATACTTGTTATGTTGGGTGTTAATCCGAGGCCATAAATACTCCTCCTAAGCTACTCCTAAAGAATGCATATTCTTCGTCTTCGGTCGTTTTGATTATAAGATGTGTTATATTTGATTGAATATAACACATCTTTCACTGTTTTCATTATCACTTTTCCTAAGAGATAAAGAGATCTCCATAATCTTTTCAACACACATACGAAGTCCAGTAAACCACACTTGACCAGCGTGGTCGAGTATGCCCTTATTTATTTGAAAAAGAAATTCGACCCTGGTATGGTGATATGATACGCGTGGTTTATACTTAATTCCACGATCATATAGGACGTCCAACTAACCCGGTTTAAAGGAATAAATTCTGACATTGGACAGACCCTTGTCATAACCCTTATACCGGGGTTCCGTAACAGACAGAATGTGCCAATTTAGACTTCGCTGTATTGGACTGCGATTCATCGTTCTAATTAATTAATTTTAAACTATCTGTTATGAATCAATTTATTTTAATTTTAAAGCTGGTAAAACATACTTTTGGTCAAGGCTTTGTTCACGTAGAAGTCGATATAACAATACATTCATTGAACAAAACCTGGAAGTAGAATTTTACCCCTTCAGGGTTATTTCCAAAGGTCCTTTCTTAGTCCACTTACGATACATAAAGTATCTATTTGCAAAATTCCAGAATAGTAGGTTCAGCGGTTACGCTTGTGCGGTAATCTCTGGGTGTGTCAGTTACCTTATCTTTTAATTTATATAAAAAGGTTTTTTAAGTCTCAAACAGTATAATGGTAATGAATTTAATATCATCATCATCATCATCATTAATGTACTACTGTCCCACTGCTGGACAAGGTTCTTCTCTGAGGATGGCAAGGAAGACATGGTCTTAGTATGGAGTCCCCCACTTTGGTCAAATGTGGGTTGCTGGAATTGTTTTACCTCCTTAGTTATAATTTTAAATAGTTATTTGTTTTCCTTTTTTATCTTTTAAATTTCATTACTCACGCTTTGTTTGTCTTATTCCCTATGCGCTGCTTTTATTATTCTTGTTTAAAATAGCCTGTTGCTACATGTTACATTAAATTTATTGAAAGTAAATAAGTGATAGTACTGTACTTCGACCGAAGAGGTGCGACTGCCGCTCGCATAATCTGTAAAAAAAGTTTTATGTATTCAAGTTAAGTGATCAATGGCTACACTTACAAGTGAAGCGATTATCTTAGTCCTTAGGTTTTGTTCGAGGTTGTGTACGAATATCCATGGACTTTTTTTTATGAAAGAGTAAGAAACGGGCATGCAGGCCACGTGATTTTAAGTGGTCAATGCAGCCCATGGACAACCACGTCCAATCTCAAATAGAACAGAATTTCTATTTAAGGACGGACGCGGATGCGTTCCTACTCTTGAGGACTTAGATGGTCGCCTCCAATAATGTGTATCCGGCAACCACACCGCCCCAACCGAAACACAATACACGAAGAACATGTTTCAACGACTACTTAACATCAAGTGGCCTGTAAGCATATTTGCTACTCTTCCCACATGAAAAGTACTTAAGCTAGTATTAAACAACTATTTCTGTTTAGAAAATATTCAAGTTATTAATAAGTTCAGTCAATTAATACTGTAATAATTTCAATTAGTACTGTATTATGTAGCATCATATTTATTACTCGTAAATAATGTAAATGGTATATAAATTCGACATTACTTTTTACATTTTAATACAAATATACACGTTATATAAACCAAATAAATGTTTCCGTCTAAATCATTCGTAAAACGCCATTCTCAACTTCCCAGCGACTTCGTGCAAAAAGACTCGAGCAGCAAAAAGTTTCTTAAAACCTCAAGCATTAGACGACAATGTATTTAGCGTATGAAAAATACATCCCCTTAGCATTACAGTAGCACTTGAGTTCGCTAAGTTCTTGTTATCTTAAGGCTACTCCATTAATTATGTTCAAAATTTGGCTGCCATTAGAAAAAACCGACCAATGAGAATAAAGCTTGGATGTTTAAAATAGAACGCTCAAACCAGACGAGTCATTAATCATTGCGCACTGTATCTACACCTACTCAGTAATATGTAATGATATCCGTCTGTTTATCCACTTAAGTACATAGAACTGAGCTTTCGTGTTTTAGATTACCTAGTTTAGACAATTTGTTCAGGACTTTTGTTAAGTGGAGGATTGGGTAATTGTAATTGAAATAAGTTTGCTTTTATATGCCTAGTCTATTTAATGAGATTGATAGGCTTTAACGTCGTAAAGTCTACAACCTGCTCCTGAATATGGAGCCTATTAAATATAGAAAATTTTATATAAAAATACTGAAAAAAAGTTTTTCTATAGTTGCAACTCTTTTTTTATTTGACGTAAATGTCATTGGCTGTTAATTGCTTCTACAACGTTCTTGTATGTTAAAGGAAATAATTAATAATCCTAGAAAATTTCAATTTAATTTCACGCACTATAGCCTCAATAGATTCTTTCAACTTTATACCACAATAAGCTTAAGGTCAATTGGTAGGATTCGTGTCATTGTAAATATTAGCGAACTCCTAGCAATGTATATTCCATGTTTTCCTATACAATGCATAAAAGCGTCAAAGCACTGTTTAAACTCTTATGATTATAAAAATTAATACTGCCTTTGATGTTATAAATTCCGACTCTCAAGGGGACATAGTTTTGAAAAGATTTCAATTTGTGTATAATAATAATTCTTGGGATCCTGTAGGGTTCTTTTCTATCATCATATACTAATCAATTATATCTATATTCCTTCCTTATGGATTAACGGATATAAAATAAATTTATTATCGAGATTTGAATGCGTTATTAAATTATGTTTGAAATATATGAAACACTTGAAAAAGATAAAAGTTAATATCGCGAGTAACGAACTTTCCTAAATAAAACACCTTTATTTCAGCCGATTTGACGCATAGCCCCTGACTAACGGCATAGAAAGATAGACTTACCTAGTCCGAGGTAGGCCGCGATAAGTCGGCGAATCGAGGTGGAAATCTCCCCGCTCGCCTCACCCCCCTCACCCTCTTCGCATACAATGCCGAATAGACGACTTGTTACATTTCATTGTTCAGTTATCAGCCCCCAGGCCTTTGTGGAAGCCCGATGATTGAATACGAGAATTTGTTTTGGTGCCTGCTTCTGATTTTCTACGTTTGCCACTGAAAGCTCCAATCGCTCGGCATTAAACGGAGAGAGTATAATACAATTACGAGTGATTGTTTGTTCAGTTCAGCATCAAGACTTGCTAAGGAAAAATGTAATAGAAAGCATATTTAATATATAAATTATTTGTATTGTCCGTGTGCCCTACTTTTATTATTAAGTATTACTCATTAGTCATGTAAAGTATTAGGTAACTTAATATGACGCACTGTGTACAAATTTATATTCGTTTTTCCATCCATATACGAAATTAGTTCCACCTGAAATCGATGACAAAAGCTTCAAATACTATTGAAACCCGATGGCTGTCTCGTATTTAAATGAGTTAGCGACTCTATCCAAGCCAAACTTTCCCTATATACACAAATAGATATGTATTCGTCATTCCATTCCACGATAAATAACATAACTATATATCTCATTACAGTCATACGTTTCAAAACATTTCAAAATGTTTCAGTAATAAGAATAGACATAAGATGTATGGGAAAACAAAACCGAAAGATCTCACATAAGGTGTAGGCTGTTTTGATCAAAAACAGATGGTATTTGCAATGGTTAAAATTAATCGTTGCGCACGTATTTGCTTGTATTTGTAATGACCACAGCATTCAGTGCAACCGTAACATAATAAACAATAGTTTTTCTTGTTTAGCTAAGATTAGAACACGAAATACGCTATAGGATCACGTGTTACCGATAAAAAATAGTGACTAACCTGCCCACGTAGACACTACTACGTCATAGTTTCGTTTTTTCGGTCAAAAGAATACTTTTGGAAAATGTTACGTACTATTTTTCTATTGTATGTAGTTATAAAAACTAATAGGTTCACTCTATAAGTTTTATTAACTATTATATTATGATGATTACAATTATTTAATCATACTATTGGTAATTATATTACCAATGGCATAAAATAGATAGAACAAAATACTGCCTTTCATATGGCTTTACATTTTTAAGTGACTTCATTTTCTAAAATGGCTTTCTTATTTATCTCTAACTAAATTAATTGTTTATATATTAAGTCTACTAAAATAATTCGCAAAGTTAACTACAGTTGTTTCAAATTTACTTAATATTTTTTTATGCTTATTCCATATAAGCTTTAATGCTTTTTCAGGTAGGTGTAGAGCTTCCACGGTTTTCCATTACGGACCGATTTCTCCCAGCTACTTATTTGATAAGAGCCTTTGTCGCTCGTTCATTGATCGATTGTCGATTGTCGCGTAACAATGACGATAAATGCTTCCTCAGATTGAAGCTCGGATTCTTTCCGTGGGGTTGATTTTCCCCTTACGGTTTCCAAGAACTTGTTACGAACCTAAAGCTTTTAAGGGTAGGTATATTGCTAAAGATATTTATTATAGTATAGTATAGTATAGCATCCTAGTCTCGTCTGCAGTGTATAATCTTTCCCAACATTGAGCATTTTCCAAGTGATGATAATTGAAAATACCTTTTTAATTTATTACACTATTTTTAAATATTTCTTGGTATGAAGTTTTTACTATATTACAATTGGGAATGAATCTTTGTTCACGTCATTATTTTTCAGCACCTGATCCTAAAATTTCATTTCTCAGTAACTTTTAGGTTTTATTAACTAAATAGTAACTAAAAGATTACGTCAATTCGTATAAAAATCAATTTATCTAACATCAGTCCCGTAAAATCACAATCATGTCTATTCTGAGAGAAAAAAATTGGAAATGTTTTTTTATTGAAACAGCGGAACAATTCCCTTATTTCCCAACCTCCCCTTGTATTTACACGTGCTATTATTTGCATAAACATTTTTTTTATTCGACAGAGGGGTGCAGTGACTGTAAAAATATATTTCTAATTCTGTTCGCCGCAAGCTTTCCGGTTGTCATTCTCCCGGTAGTACGCGGGACGTTGACAGATCGCGTTTTCGCTCTCCTAATATTATTTTTGAGCTCGCTTTGAACTTAGCGCTATGGACTCATATTATTTTGCTTAGTTCGAGATTTATTTATGGATACTATATACATCAATGCTTTGTTTCGGATATTAATAATTCAGTCTCAGTTGACGTGATTCTCGTGAGAAATTGGCGTTTGCTAACTTACGTTTAATTTAAATTATAATTATATAACTAATGTGTACTATTTATAATAATTGGTAATTTTGTATTTTCTGCAATAGTTTCGTCTTTACCTAATGTTATTTTAGTCTCTGCAAGATCAAATTTATGTTATTACCTATGGTGTTACTTTTGATATTTATACGATTTAACTTCCTTATACATCTATCATATATTATTTTGACTCTAAATTTATTATTAATAAGGTATAATTTATTTTCACAACATTGTAATTTAACTTTAAATATAACTTGTGTAATATTAGTTTGCTATACATATAACAAACTTAAGTCAATGAGCTTAGTTCATGGTAGTTCATAGTTGTTCTCCGAGATGGCGTTGTAACATGAAATATTTTAATACGATAGATGCCTATTTTTAGTTACACGAACAAAATAACGTAAATC
>DWON01001088.1:0-26503 GCA_018251015.1 Phocides pigmalion okeechobee | reverse complement strand
CCTAAAAAACTATTTAAACTAAAATTTAACAATTAACAACAAGATCCCACCGCCCCCCTCACAACCCGCCGTAAAGCATTACGTGTGTTTCGGTTGGAGAGTGCGGTTGCCGGCTACACTTTGAAGCGAGGCGACCATCTTATTCCTCAGGAGTAGCAAGGTAACTACTTTCGAGCCCAGATGGGATTTATGTCGTGTTTGCGCTTGTACGTGGATGAATATGGGCTGCGACTACTTAACATCTGGACGCTTGTATGGTCGTTTGCTACTCTTCACACATAAAATATCACTTTCAGTTTTAGCTTTCAATTCGTGCGTTCAAGGGCTGTGCCGTAAAACATGCAACTTATCGTCTATACCTGTGCGTCTGTTGTATGCACCTTGTCTATAATTTGCAGGTTTTAGTTAGTTTAAGTACCGACTTACCCAGAATGGGCTAAAACAACCATTTTGTTTACTAAAGTGCACAAAATATGGCAAGCGAATCTACCGGTAACGGACAGCGTGCGCTAGCGGCATGCGCTGTTGAACAAGTCTAGCGCATGTGATATTGCATGCGCTATGGAGGCGTGCATTAGAGGCGCAAAATAAACGAGAAAGCGCACAGGTGTAGACCGTGAGCTAGAAACGGATTTTCAACCAATTTGCTCTCAGAAATAAAATCGTAAAATGCTTCACTTTTATTTATAAACATCTATATCTATTGTACATGCAGATAAAGTACAAATAAATTTATCATAATCCAATCCAAATGTCCTTCTGCTAGGAAAATAGATATGTAACTCCGAAAAATGATATGTCTGAGATTCGAACCTGGACCCATCTCATGAGAGGCTTGAATCCTAAACCGCTATCAATGCTTCCATATAAAAAGAAAATTTATATTAAAAATACATAACCCAATCCAATTTACCTATTGCTGGGAAAATTAAGATATGTAAATGAGAAAAATACATCCCGGGAATTCGAACCTGGAGTCTCCATGTAAGAGGTTTGAATCGTAAACCGATATCACTGCCTCTAAATAGATGAAGCCTATAAAAATGTACATAAATTACACGATTACAAATTGTAACTTTCACGTATGACGCAAAAGCCTGTCAATATTTACAAAATTACACCCAAGGTCATTGTCCGGTACTATTTCAGAATATTCAAGTGTTAGACGACTTACTAATAAGTAGTTATAAACAATACCTAAGCTATTCAACGGGGGAATGCGGCTAGCGTTTTTGGCACCATGTCCCGTGGGCACGGACTCCCTTTAGATTGTTCTGTTTAGGCTTTTATTATAATTAGTTTAAAAAATATATATTATTAATAATAATAATAATAACTTTATTTCGAACATCGTACGCTCGTATACAAATTTATATTACATAACTTTTTCACAAAAAAATCATTTAAACTAAGTTAAATTAAATTAAAATGAAATAAATCAAAATTAAAAAATAAATAAAAATGATAATTTAAAACACATCAGAACTTAATATAAATTACAATTTTTATTATTTATATAATAACAATTTAATTATTGTAAATAACATAAATAGTATGTAAATATATTCTTAATAAAGTTGCCTAAAAATAAGTCTTTAACTCATTATTACTCCTTAAGTATCTTTTAACTCCCTTTAGATTATTTAGGCTGAGCTTTTCTCATAATTAGTTCTATATATGTATGTTATAATAAAAGCCTGACCGATGTAAAATATATAAAAAAAATATATGTAAAATAGAAACGGGCCTATGTAAAATATAGCGACCCCTGGGCACGTGTACCATGATTTTTTATAGCAAAGACGATGCTGACATCAAGCAAATCTCGTACTTACTCACTACTAACATTTCCGTAGTATAACTGAGAAGGACCGATATGAAATATAGCGAACCGATACAAATTACGGAGATAATAATTCAGACAAAACAATAAGGGTGATAAATAGCCGGCCTGCCCGCTTCGTTCGGCGGGTGCGATTCCAGAGGAATGCGGTCGGTGTGCGGACTATGTGCTCGTAGGTTGGAGCCTCGTGGGAGACTGCATACACTTATCCATATCTCGGAGGTCTAGGGACTCCTCACACTTATTCGTGCGAAATTTGATATGTGCTTGACGGGAGCTTCTTACACTTGTCTGTGAGTAGTCAGGGCCCCAAGCTCCTTATGGTTAAGACAGTGCTGATATAAATAAATCTATATTTGCTTGTTATTCATAAAACAATACGAGTGATAAATAGCTGGACCACCCGCTTCATTAAGTAAATACGATTCACATAGAATACGGTCGATTTACGCATTATATCCTCTTAGGGTAAGAGACTCCTCACATCTATCCACGCTGATCGTGAGCCCGTGTCCCTTATACTCTTATGATAATGACGGTACCCATATCAATAAAATGTATGCCTACTCATCATGTATAATACTTTCGTAAAATATAACGAAACCATATCACCAGTGACCTGATCTTTAATAAAAAACATGTAATGGGTTCTACATAACGTAAACGAATGTAAGTACAACTAAAGAACTTATTTCGATTAGCTAAGGACAAAACAAAGAAAATAGAAAACAAGAAATTTATGTATTTATTTAGATAAACTGTTAATAAAACATTTTTATTATTTTTTGTAAAACATCAATCTACATTTGATCCGTGCTGTGAACTGCTTTGTTAATGCTGAGGAGATACACATAATACCTAATTTTATTGTTAATTAATTTGTTTAGTAAACCTATTAATTACTACTAATAATAACTTCAATAATCTGATTGGAGATTTCTCTATTTTGATTAATACATATTGCTTCTTATTGTTACAAATAATTGTTATAGATTTTATTTATTATTTTATAAATTGACGCCATTCCTCTATGACATTTCGACATAGAATTCATGTCAACGTTATTATCTCCAAATATTTTCATCTACAAAAATCTAGAAAAGCGGATGCTATTTTCTTATTATGAAATAATTACTATTTTCATGCAAATGCAAACTATTACAAATGCCAACCAAAATCACACGCATAAACATGGATCCATCTTGTACCATCTCCGTCCGCCATCTTCTGTTTCGCCCGCAGCGTAATTCGGTGGCGGGATCATAACTAATATTTATGGTTGGTTTGTTTCGTTTTAAATTTAATGTAACGACGACTGCCAGCTACCGTGCCGCGTTTACTTCGGGTTTTTGTTTAAGGGCTAGCAACACTCAACGATTTTGGAATTATCAAAATATATAATTGTTAGCCTTTCCACAGATGGAAATAAAAAAACGACATATTGCTCCTTTACTGCAAAGGTAACGTGAAAATATATATTTCCCAAATAAAGACAAATGTAAGTACTTAAAAGGTTTGATTATGTTTGGAGAAACTAATCCAAATTTTCAGCGTGTTTCGGTAAGGAAATGGGCAAGTGTTCTCAATAACGGAAAATCAATATATATGAATAAAAAAAAAAATATGTGAGTTCAAATTGCTCTCCTGTAAAATTTAAATATAACATTTACATCAATGTTTCACCAAATGGGTATGAAGTAAAACATAAAATCGAAAGAGATTAAATTGAATATTTATAACTTGTTACGTATTTTATGTAAATGTACGTCTTATCTGAATATTATGATTTACATGTATTTTTTTATGCAAACTATAAAATTAATAAAAATTCTCAGGTAATGTATACATGTCAGAAGCTACGGGAGTTATGTTAGATCAAGATTAAAACAAAACATAATATTCCTGGTAATTAATAGTCACAATTAACGATTTTTAGTTGCCGATATTTTGATCCGTACAGCAGCAGTTTAGCCGTGACCACGACCCATGCAACTGGTCCGAAATAAGCAATTAAAAATCGTTAGTCCTCAGTACATGTTACGTAGTAACAGATGAAAAAATCTCTAGAAACTAGAACTGAAATAACCACGCAGACAAATGGTTGTCCACGCAATAGTTTCACAAAAACTCAGCGTGCAACTGGCTAGAATACTAAGCCCGATGTGAATTCCCGCAAGTCGTTCAATCCGCTAGAAGAGAATCAATTCCTTTGGTGTCATTATTGTTTATTACTCTTTTATCTGACATGTACCAATTAAGTTATAAATAACTGAATCAATCGCTTTTTACAGGCCTCTTAGCTGGTGCAAAGATCTCATAAAGAATTAAATAGTAACTTACTATATTACGTAAAGATTTATGAGTCGTGAGTTATTTTTGAACCTCCCTGGCGCCTTGGGTTTATTTATAGTTGTAAAAATCTAGACGTTCTGGTTTAGCTACTAGTATAGGCGAAACGAGAAAAGACTTAGTTTAGTCTAGAACAATTGATTCGTTTTTGTTTTTTATTGCACAAAAACAGTTGCAAACGTTTTTGTTTTTTGTTTTTACATTTCGTCATTTTTTTTTATCGAATATAATCGCGGAATTTATTCATTTTACTATATAACGAGTACTCCCGTAAACGATTTAATTGCCGATATTTCAAACCAGTTTAACCGTAACCACGAGCCATACAACTAGTTCAAAATATCGGCAGTTAAAAATCGTCAATCGTCAATACCTCTTACATAGTAAAATGATGAAAAGATGAAAAAATCTCTAGAAATCAACACAAATTTAAATCCCTCTTACAATTCATAAAAATTAATCTAAATATTGAGAAACATGAAAGTCAATCTCAACCTTGACTCGGTAGAAACGACATCTGTTGACATTTGTCTCTTTGTACGTAATTACTGTAATCACAGCTTCCGAGAAAGCAAGGTGTTGGAAAATGGTTGAATGTTAAGTAACGTAATGTAAATAACTGCTTTAAGTTAATTATTTCCAGATATGTGCGTCAAGGGCTTGGAGATCGTAACGGTCGTTAAGTTAAGCTAACTCGGACGCGGTCAGAAATTGGATGGGTAACCGCTAGGGGTAAAAAAATGCACGATCTGTTTTACTTATCATGATCTCCTCATGCTAAGTATTTGATTTCGTTGTTATAATGTTGTGGAGCGTCATGTTTAAGGAATTTGGTTTTTGTATGGATGTTCCTGCTGTTAATAATTAATTCGTCGTTCTTTCCCTACATAATTTTATAACTTCCAAATAGTTTATACATTTCAAATAGTTTCTGAGTAAAATTAATGTAATACATGGGTAAATATATGTCTGTATGGACGTATATATAGTAGTAGAGTATTCTTTTCTTTTTAGTCATTTAGCTGCAAAACATCAAATTTAAATTTAATCAAAAAATACATAAGTAATTATTTTGTTTTAATACAGATTCAGAAAATGTTAACATATGCTACAAAAGTATTCATATTTTTAATGAGAGGAAATATGTAACAATTTCGTTATAAAATAGAACAAAATATGGGACCAACATTAAGACTTCCGAACTCACTGACAAAAAATATAATAAAATGGGATTATTCCATACAATGCAATATTCGTGACAACATCAGAAACAATATGTGCCAACAATCTAAAAGGTACAAACGCTTTTTAAATTATATGCCTATGTAGGACTTTCCAAAGTTGACATAAAATATAAAGTGGGAATACCCAGTATAAGCCAAATACAAGGCGAGACCAGAAAAAAATCTTCCAAAATTACAAAACGCTCAAACACATTTTAAAACAATTTACCAACATTATGGCTTTCCAAACTCATTGACATAAAACAAAGTTTCCAAATAAATGGGAATATCCCATGCGACGCACTGTACATGGCAACACCAGCGGATAATGACTTTTGTCGCTACCAACGCTTGGAGCACCGTAATTAGAAACTACCAATGTTCCTTATCCTTTTTTATACAAGCAAATGAAATTACATAGTCGAACGGACTGGTTTTAGACGCTCGCTCCATTGCCAACGAACAGCGAGAAGCCGATTAATCTTTCTTTATTAATAACTAAAAAACGCTAAATATTATAAAAGAAAGTCGCTCGTTGCGTCTGTCTGTCTTCATGATAAACTCAAAAAGTACTAGACGGATTTTCTCACAGATTTCAAGAACCGGTAGTGATTCCTGAGGAAGATTTTGGTGCATAATAAGTTTTCTGTAAATTAGTGTACATAGTAACATTGTATATGAAATACATGCATGGACCTCAATGAGATCTAAAAAACGTCAAATAGAATTACTGTCATAAGGACTTAGATGGTCGCCTCAGTTGTAAATACAAACAACCACGCAGATGAGCGCCTCGGTTGTAAGTACAAGCAAGCACGGTTTCTTTAGACTGGAGATGCGCCGATAATTCACAGTAATGTTACATTCTTTTAGCATCCCTTCAAAATTTACGAATACACAGACATTTCCGCTCGCAGTCTTGTAGCGTCGACGTAAACAGCACTTGTGTTCGCCCGTAATCCATGCAGATCTGTACGTACAACACAGGTGTATACAAGCTGCATGAGCATAACGGCGTAAAGCAATGTATATCCCGCAGAGAAAGTGTTAAAATCGCATCTAGTTTACACGTCAACAGTGGGACTAGTTTAAAACACAGTTTTGAAGTAAAACAGTAAAATGTTTAAAGTTATGAGGCTCTTTACACAGCACAGTGTAACATAAGTCACCATCACAATATGTGATTGATATCAAACTATAACAATGACTACATATCAATTACATCAGGTACATTACTTACGCTCCACGTGACTACACTCGTGTCTATAGCATTTTACACGTTTTTAAATAAAGGAAGAAGCAAACGAACGTGCAGTTCACGTCGCTGCCCATAGACATTTTAACCAGCTCCGTAAACAAGAGTCTCTTGAAGTTCGACCGGAGAGGTACCACCGCCGTCGTCATAATCCGCTGTGAAGTATTACTTGTGTTTCGGTTAGAGAGGTGCGGTTGCCGGCTACAGTTTGAAGCGAGGAGATCTTTTTAGTCCGCAGGAATAGCAACGTATCTACGTTCGCGCTCAGATAGATAGGATTTCAAACGTGTTTGTGGTTGTACGTGGATGTCTATTGGCTGCGAGTACTTAACATCTGGTGGCTATCATGCCCGTTTGCTACTCCTCTCGAATAAAAAAAAAGTCAATCACAGATGCGTCTTAAGATGGTCGCTACATTTGGCATCAGCCGACAATACTTCTCTACCACGCACGGAAGCTTCACGCTAGAAATGAGAATGGCGGTGGTACCATCCCGTTCAAATTGTATAAGTTCTAGCGCATTACTAAATGTGAGACAAAACGAGGGCAAAGGCTGTTAAATGACATTTTCAAAGATAGAAAAGATGTTTCGGAGTTTCTTTCACCGCCTTTTTTCTAAAAAGAAATTCCTTACGATTCGGTGGTAGTTTAGTGACGTTTAAAAATATTTCTGTAAAGAATTTACATTGAATAAAATATTGATTGGTCTTATGTTATTTGATCTGATCTGAAGTTGTCGCTACAGCTATGCACATCCACATACAAACTTATATTTTATATGTATTATATGTACAGTTATATTTTATATGTATTTTAAGAATAAGATTCCCGTCTTAAGGAACTCGTAAATCGGGCTATGTTTAGACCCTAATCTAAAACCATTTAAACGAAGGTGGAAGTCCAAATCACGGATCATTTTTTATCCACCGTGGTCAATGGTTATCAATACAAAAAACCTGGGAGCCGCCACGCCCCCTCATCTGTAGTGCCTGGGGATAAGTGGGCTTAGGGTTGCTGGTCAGTTTCCAGAAATATATTTTTAAAAATAAATTCAGCTTCGAATTTCAAATTTTAAACAAAAATAAAACAAATAAGGTTTGCTGACAAAGGTCTGATTCTTTATTTGAATATAACGTGCATAATTAAAAAAAATAAGTACATGTGCTTTCATTAGATGGTTGTTGGTTGTCACTACTAGTTGTTTTGATATAATTATTCCAACAAATAATGATTTTTACTATGTAACGTGTACTCACGTTTTTTTGCTGATATTAAGAATCAGTTTCACTCCAGTCTAACTGTCACCATGATCTATTAACATAGATAACATAGCTATATAATACATTTACAAAATCCGCGATTTTCCGAATAAGCAAATAACTTATGCACATATAATTGCGATCGCTATTTAGCGCAAGAACGCGGCCAGCTTTCTTGGCACCAGGCCAAATGGACACGGACTCACTAGATTGTTTAGGTTAGGCTTTTATTATAATTAGTTTTAAAATATTACTTACAAATTAAGAATTTTTTCGTTTTACGTTTTGCAATGCAATTGCAAGGTGACAACCCTAAAAGCGACCTTCGTTCCAGGAAGGTCCTGGGTCAGATACCCTCAATTACTAGCCATCACGACCAAATTACATCCCTTTTTAGTTGTTCTGGTGAAGCCTCAACTTACTCAATATTCCATAGAAATATTCATAAAACATAAACTATAAGGTAGCGACATCTATCGAGCATTCTGTGAACTACGCAATTCAATATACATTGATCGTCCATACGGACGGAACGGATATTTTAAGACTAGAAGAGGGATAACGAGCGTGCAAGCCACCTGATTTTAGTAGTCGCTTCAGCCCATGGATATCCACATCCAACCCTTGAAATATGGTAAAACTATTGTCCGATTGAAGAGGCATCAACGCCTGATAATTTGCACTAAAGCAACTCTTGTGTTTCGGTTGGAAAAATGCGGTTGCTGGTTACTCTTAAAGCAGACGCTTTAAGAGTAACTTAGATAGACAACTAAGTACAAGCTCAGAGAGGACTTCAGTCTTTTAAAGGATGTATGTGATATCCGTGGGCTATTTAGCTATCCGGCTATTTAGCGACAGGTGCATGGTCGTTTCATACTCTTCTCATATAAAAAGACAGAAGTCTCAATTCCGTACGTAAATGCGTTGCTAGTACCGAGGGTCAATTCGGTGAAAAGTGTCTTTTCGCTGAAAAGGGTGTTTGTCTAAAGCTGGTACTTCTACACATCTTTACCCGTAACAAAAGAATTGCTTCCCGCGTATAATAGTTGTTTCTGACATTTTTAATTAGAGAAATAATAGCATAAATGAAGTAATATATTATAGTTAATAGTATCAGGCTTTACTTTGTGGAAATCCGTGCCATTAAATTGTTGTTAAAACTACTTTGCAACAATCCGCCACCACAATGTATAATGGTATATATTTCAAAGCATACACTATGCCCACCCTCCCCTCCGGATAGGAAAACGTGATGTGATTAAAAATATATACCATTAAACATATTAGTACCAACACGTGTTTCGCCCCAAAACAACATCATCAGGGGAAATTGACTCTGCGATGGTTAATTGGTGACTTACCGATTACGAATACTACAAATTAGTTTGTATAATAAGTAGTAAGTATTATTACAAAGAGTTTTAATAACAACTTAAGTAATAAATTAATTATTTACTAGCTAAAACAACATTTGTATTAAACTATAAGAAATTTGACAGAAATTTCGTTATAAATTATTTATATTCTAAGACAACGCAAAAATGTAGATTGCGCTAACCGACATATAGATCTCAGAATAAAATTGAATTTATAACCAGTTCCAGAAAATCTAAATACAAGCAATACTTCACAGGATAATAACCCGTAAAACAGTGCACATATGAATTAAAATCCTGTAAAGCGTTTGGTTAATTCAGACCTTCTGTGTCTCGCAACACTGAAGGTGTGCTCAATTAAATATGTATTAGGATTTGTTGCGACGAACATTTGAATAATTGCATCTGTAAGCGGAATCTGTACTAAGTTGAGTTGACAATAAGGACTCTTTATTAAGGTCTAAGTGCACGTGTGATTCTCAAGTCTTAAGTCAGAATGTAGATTTTTATTAAGAATTATATTTATTAGAACAACGAGGGAATGCTGCCAGTGTTCTGGGCACTATGCCACAAGCAGGAGTTCTCGATGTCATTTTTAATTTTATAAAATATTTAATTAGGCTTAAGGTACCTTTACTTGAATTGTTGTAATATTAGTAAGTAGCTAGTCTTTTATTAGAATAGAAATACATATTTACAATTGTGAAAATTTTAAAACTAGTTATAATAAAAGCCTAACCTAAACAATCTAAATTGAGTCCGTATACGTTTCAATTTTATAGTATTCCAAATTCATAAAAGCAAAAAGTTCTCATGTAATCACCCGTAACGTTCAAATTAATATAACTTTTTTATTTTTAGATTGAATTAAATGAAATATACTCTAAATGTTAAGTGAAGCTAACTGAATTTCACTAATGTAAATCCATCCGCAGTCGGTTAAGCCAAACACCCAAAATTGTAACGGCAATTTTGTACACTATATTACGTTTTAAAGGCCGCTAATAATAGATTTTGCATATATCTTCCATGTACAGACAGCGATCATTTACAATTTTATTATTTATATAAAATAAAAGATATATTTTATTATAAAAAAAATATACTAAAATGTATTAATTCTGCTATGTTTAACGATAAGTTAAACATCCTATAAACGACAGATAAAAATATGAATTTAGATTTCTGGTATGGGTCGTATGGCTATTTGTCACGAAACTTCTAATGTGGGTCTATACTGTAGAAAGTTATAGCCAAATTCCTACCACATTTCCTTCCAAAGCCATTACAACATAAACTTTGGAAATCAAATGTCAAGTCAAGCGGAAATGGCTGACGCATCATCCGTTCTGCATACATGACGAGATTAAAAATAAACATAGGCTTGATTGTTGGCACTAAAACAACAATGACATCATCATGTCAACAAGTCCGAAAGTGAACACTGCTGATCGAATTACTTGAATGGTAGTGTAATTTAAAACTTGCTCGGCAACAGCCTAATGAGATTAGGACAAAGGTTTGCAAAGAGGAATGCGCAAACACTAACTACAAAACAATTTTTGACGAATCAATCGCATCGTAAACGTTTTGAATTACCGATTAATATAATTCGTTTACAAAACTATACGATGCAAATCTTAATATGTGAAAGAATAAGACAGACCCGAAGATGCACAGCTGAAACCGTTGAAACTAAAATCCTGAAATTTTGCTATTACATCCTTATATAGCGTAAGTGAGTAGCCGAACGATTTTTTGGAGGGTAAAATAAGGGTTGGAAGATTGTATGAAATATCGTAATATCTACTTCGGCGCAAGCAAGGCTGTGGGCAAAAATTATTAATATATTAGTGTATATTCTTTAAGTTTCGTTTTGAAACTTCTTTCAGAGAGATTTGGACACCTTGCCATTGGAAAATAGTGCAATAACTATAAAAATAAACTAACAGTTCTCTATAAAGTTCCTCTAAAACCTGATGATGGTAAAGCACCGTTCCCCTTTCCCCCGCCACGCCCTCCTTTACCATAGCTCATGGTAATTTCTTAGGGACTGAGATCGAATGTTAGAATTTTACCTTTTTTACATCAGGTTCCGGGGAAAATGTTTGTACATTACCTAACCTTCCGCCCCTCCCCCTTATATAACAAAACTATAGCTACACCCATGATAGCGCATAATTATAATAATATGTATGACATATTTATGACACGCTTGGTCCTCTGTAACCGGATAGCGCGGACGAAACGCCATGTGATACTGTGCGCACGCGCGGCACTTCGCGGAACCGACACGAGATGGTGTTGCCTTCCGAGAAATATTTTGACCCTGCTGCTACAAATTACTGAGGTGATGAGATGTAATTAGGGTTAGGAATTTATTACAACTTCTAATTTTGGAAGAGCCTCAATGATGTTAGCACAACTACAGCAAATCGAAAAGGCTGAGAGCTTAAGTATATATTTTTACGTGAGTGTAAATTTGCGATAGATTAAGATTCCGGTCTCTCACATAGAGATCAAGAGTTCGAATCCCTAGCACGCACCTCTACTTTTCAAATTATTAGCTTATTGAAAATTCATGATAACTAGCTTTTACGGTATAGATAACCTTCATTAATTTCTGAAATGTTTGAAGTCTAACAATCCATATTTCTCAATCAACACTGAGGGGAGACTCTTACCTACCGCTGGGAAATTAAATTCTTCTATTATAATTGCCAAATGTATAATTTTAAGAAATAAGAAATAAAAAGTATTTTAATGGTATTTGTAACTATATAATTGTTTCCTACGCTCCTTTGCAACCATAGAATTTCCTTCGTCGCTTCTTCTCCAAGCCCGTCATTAACCAAGGCGATGGAAGATTTTTGACGTTCAAAAATGGTTATTTAATAATCAACTTTGGATAAACGCTATTCGATTTTGATTTAGACTTTACTCGTGAAACATGAAAGAATAATTTCGTGATGCCATTTCGAGTAATCGCTCTATTTCCCAATTTTACCTAAACATTACGTGTATGTGATGCGATGGCGTGTGTTGATTCTACGAATAGATATCAGAAAAATCCGTTCTGCGAAGGACCGGTGTTTCATATAATAGACGTTATAGACAATCATTTACATATGTATCTATGTATCAGACTTTGTGGAGCGGAAACGACGAAATTTTTATAGCACGAATAATGAACTGGATACTTTTTTATGTGAGAGTAGCAAACGAGCATAAAACCACCTGATGTCAAGTACTCGCAGCCCATATATATCCACGTACAACCACAAACACGACCGAAATCCTATTTGAACTCGAACGTAGATACGTTGCTACTCCTGAGGACTAAAATGGTCGCCTCGCTTCAAATTGTAGCCGGCAACCGAAACTCTCCAACCGAAACATAAGTAATGCTTTACGGCGGATACAGATACCGATATTTATCTACGTTCGAGCTCAGATATGATTTCAGTCGTGTTTGTGGTTGTAGGTGGATGTCTATGGGCTGCGACTACTTAACATCAGATGGCTTGCATGCTCGCTTGCTACTCTTCTCACAAAAAAAAAGTTATCTAAGAGCATCAACGATTAGTTATCGAAAGACGGTCTGTGCTGAAGGGCTTATACTATTTACTACTTTCGCCATTTCTAATAAGCTACAAATATAGCTACACACACGCACACAAAAGAAAGCAATCCAATACAATGTTAGAAGCAACGCAACAACTTTCAAAACAATTAAATCTCGCCAATTGGGAGCAAATGGCCAATTAATTCTATTTCGATTTTAGATGACATCATTATGATGAACACGAATGAAATAATTTAGTTTGTTTATTATTATGTAATCACGACCGCCTCGGAGTACTGACCTGTCCAATAAAACTGAAGTAATGACCAATTACTGCCCCTCTGCAGGGCAAAGGCCTGTACAGTTGGAATTACTTAACGTTATACTTGGACACGGCTTCGTATGAAAGTCCAAAAGATAAAAAATACACTTTTATAATTATTTTTGGGTAAGTAATACGAATTTCTAGACGGAGAAAAGAACAGAGGGCCCAAAACTCAGTTTTATGGAAATAAATCTACATAGTTAAAAATACTAGCACGCAAACTTAATGAAACAAACAATAAATTATGGTCTTATTACGTATTATTTCTCAATTACACGATATATGTACCGCCTTTTAATAGTAAAAAACATTACTGTATGGAAGGAAAATAAAAGACAGAATTATTATTAAGATTAGTGAAATTGATTTCAGATTCAGAAGATCTTCTATCTATTCAAAACATTAAAATACTAGTTAATAGACAGACACTCAACTCCATATTTCTATTTAATGTTACAAACAACACAGGTCTTAAGTCTTTGAGTAATAAGCGTTAAGATTGCGGAGATACCACTCTAAAGTCTATTGTTAATAGTTCAGAGGTCATATTTGAAGCTCAATCTCAAGAACTTATAGATTTAAAATTATATCTCTGATTTGCTGTAATGTGGCCAAAGTGGGATGAGAAATCAGAAGTGCAATTAAATACACTATTGTATTTTTGAACTCGTAAATAATCGAACAATTGAAAAGACTTTCAAAACACTTTGTAATTGAAGAGATGCTAAAGAAAAAGGTATTAAATTCAGAACGAATAACTACATGATGTGTGAAAAGTGAAAGAATGAAATGTCAAAAACAAATCAATTCCTAAATCTTAATGGCTGTTACACAAGCGCTATAAAAAGGATTCATAAACTTCTATTTAGCGAGCGATTGCATTAAAGGTTCCACTTGATATGCAGGTAGCATATAAAAATTCGCCAGGTTATCTCAAGTCCTACGTCTAAGACATAGTTGCACGGTGGCATCGCGACACCATGAATACGTGAAGGTATGTGCATACATAAAAATGAAGTTACATCTGCTATTGAACAACAAAGAGTTAAGCCATTACCAACCTTATTGCTGGGAGATAAGAAACATGATATTGTTGAAATAGTGGATAAAGTAGACGCTGGTACTGTACACACACTTGTGTGAAACGCTCTTGGCATGGATGGACGTGCTTATGTTTGCGCAAGGTGGATGTGAGGTCCTTGTCATAGAGTATTTGGCAACCTCTGACTACAAGTGAAATCTGTACTGTACTAAATATAGTATGCTGTTACATTAGATGTGACATTATAAAAAAACCCTAATATTAAAAACACACCGAAACCAAACTAAAATCAGTAGTTTACGGACTTTTACAACATGCATAAGTAAATTCTGCACAAAATACTAAACAAGTCAGTAGCAAACTGTGTTGATTACATTTTATTTGTAAACAGGACCTGCAAGTCGACAGCATAACAACTTTTAAACTAAATGAAGGTCAACACCTCAACACTACAGCAGTAATGACGCCTGGTGGTGGCCCCACGACAATAAATCATTAACGAATGATACATTCCGTGCCGCCGTCCAAACTCGTGGATATCTGTTTTTATGATCCACTTCTACGTGTCATATTAAAAAGTTGTAGAGATGAACACATATATGAATTGAAATTTTAATAATGCACCAGTAGTCGTGCGAAAATTACCACACGTTAAAACCGGATCAGAATATGGCTACTAGAATATAGTAAAAATAATAGTCTCAAATGTGTCTTAAAATACAATGTAGAATAGAAAGATGTACAAGTATATCATAAAGATATATATGAAGAATAAATTTAAATTTACATTAAACATGATCCCTAGTCATCATAATGTAATATTCGCAACTCTTAAATATTCATCAATATTTATAAGCGAATAAAAACAGGGAAAAATACGGATAATAACATGTTGATGTCAATAACATTGTACAAAGCGCGTAGTTCCATAATTTTACATGACCCCGGTAATCTCTATTTGAACACGAGTGATTCAAGCTTTGGTTAAACAGTAACTGTAAACCGACAAAGTGGAATATAATAATTCTGGTATGTGAAGCTTTTCCGGGCAAATCTAACACAATTCTTATGTTATCTCGTACACGTAGCAAAACATCATTCTATAGTTTTCCGGTATGACGTCGTGGATTTTAGACCTTACGGCTATTGTTTTAAAGGTTACATTAAACTTTTAGGTAATTTAGCACGCAGTAATAAAAATTTGATGGTATCTCTGCGCTAATGGAATATTATGCGCATTTGGAAGACCATCAGATTAATGTCGAACAAAGGAAAGCTTAAAAATTTTATTAAAGATAAAATGCGACATCGAAATGCAATTAAAATTCATTGCTCTGATATCAGAACGTAATAAAGAATGTAATGTAATGGACATAAATTTACCTAAACATAAATCACATGGTGCGAAGGTGGATCCATAATTTATAGCTAGAATAGCATATATATAAGCGATTATGTGACAATTCTAGAAATTTATATGTGAGATTAATGTGGACTGAAAGAAAAATATTTTGGAACACAATATATAAAACAGAATAAACTGTGAAGAAAGTATAATATTATGAACGGAGAATTTTAAAGCAAAATAACAATGTAATATTAAAAAATTTGTTCAAATCATTTATCAATTGAACCAAGAACGAGAATTGCGGAAGTTTATCAGTAAGTAGCTGGCCACATTCCACGGAATTATCTAATTCCATCCAAGTTGGATAAGTCCCGGGTCTTAGGTCGCTGTTGATCAATCTAACGTATCTTTTTGTTTACTTGCACCGCTTGTGTTATCGATCAATTGACGTCAGTTCGAACTGCGAAGGTTATCACTGATGGCTGATGCTCCATCGTTAACAGAGACACGGGTCAGGTCACATTCCGACGTCAAAAAAGGCCAGATAACTGATGGAATTTATTTCATACCGCTATTCCTTATACCCGTTTTGTTTATGTTATCTTTATCTACCTTATAGATGATAGGCTTGATATCTATGATAATACTATTTTTTTATTTATCTATTTTTAATTTATCTTATTATCATAGTTGCATATTCTATAAAATGTTAAATTAAATCCATTTGCTCAAAACATACTTCAAGTTTTTTCTATTTAAATTTAAAATAATCTATGTTATATTTATTTATCATAAAATATATTAGTATCAATCAAGCAATATGCACATATCTCATTAAAATACTTCCCATTGGAATAACGGACAAATGTTATATAGTTAAACACGTATGCAAATGGTCTATCTAGATATAGATTTAGATCAAATTAGAGTGCCGCTTAAGTGTGTGAAAATATGAAGTAGTATCGTCCATTCCAATCTCAGAGAAGAATTATAAATATTAAGACATCATCACGTATGTATTCAGGGCTAAACAAACGCAGATATGTTATTTGATAACGGGATTCTCGCAGGAGACGTGATATGTTTCACTAAGGTTCTCAGGTGTTACACGGAACTCCGGTAAAGAGGACGAATCTTTAGCGAATCAAAGATGAAGTAACAGAGCTTTAAGTTATGTTTAAACTACTTCAGGTCGTTTGCAAGCTCATTTGCTATTCTTCCAATGATACAAACATAATCTAAATCATATACCCACGCTACTTTGAGATTTTTAAATGGACAATAATTCGTAGATACAAAATTACAGCCACAATCAAAACTTGAATATATCATACTCTTTTGTCATGATCCTGATTCTATCAACCGCGTCCTTATTATGAGCGGTATGCATATATAAATTTGGTATCTCGACTTGCGAGCTGAATTCGAAACAATATAAGCGGCCACTTATCTCTTATCTGCTGTTATCAACGAGCCATCGCATTCCATTGTTATCTCATGGAAGAGCTCATAGATCGCGCATTTAATGTTCTTTTGAGTACTTCAGTATAGATAGGTAACCATTCATCATCAACCCATTACTTTTCACTCCATAGGTCTCTCCATAATCCACTATGATGGTCCAAAATTGTTTGGTGGACCTATTTTGCCCACATTTCTAGAAACCTAATGAAAGAATTTCATTTAAAAGCTAAACATGTCTTCTCGAAAAACTTATTCCTAAAGCAAAACTATTGTTCTTTCGAAGTAAAAGATGTCTAATTTGTAATACGCTCATTTTCCAATACAAGATTAAATCTATAATCCCGATATGTGTGGCTAATTCTTCCCAATAAGCAGCGCTTTTTAAGGTAGCCATTAATCCGATATAACCTTTTCTTTAATACCATCATCACGAAAGAAAAACATCAAGAAGCGATGTTCATGTACCAAGAGGAGATTATTATATTATACATTAAAACTTATAATAGAAACTGACAAATGATTTGTTGGTACTAAATTACTGTTGCGAAAAAAGGCCAAATTTCCTATTGACATCTTTATAATAGCAAGTTAAAACACAAATTGAAAATCAATTTGGATCTAACATAAGGCTTTATGCGATTGGCGCTGCTAATACTATTAAAGCTAGCTAAATCGTTGATAGATTAAATCTTATTCGCTCTTAATGTGAATGATTTCTTTGAAATAAGACATCATGCGAATACCGGTAGACTCATTGTCGATAATAATATTTTTGTAATAATAACTCTAACGATGACTGTTTGAGATACGAAATTCATTACTTTAAGAACATTGCATTGTAATAAACAATGACTATAATGAATAAGCGGTGTCTGATGGAAATATTCTTAAGTAGCTTAAATAAAGACGTTCATTAAACGATGGTAACTCTGACGCCCTTAGATGGTATTACCGTCAGACCTATTTCTATCTTATCGCAGGAGTTCAATATGTCTAATCTGGTAAGCAAATCCATATCAAATTCAATCTTTGTCCTCAGGATATAAAAGGATTGGAGCCAGTCTCGTTTTGAATATTATGTTCATCTCCTGTTTTAGAGACAATTTTATGTAAAAATCAAATTAATTCCATGCGTGTTTTGCTTCTTATATCATATTAAAGGAATTTACATTAGATGAAAGGCTTTCATTACGTCTTCTTTTAAAAGTAATATACTTTCGTTACTTTATATTCTAATTATTTTTTATATAAATAACGATATTTCAGTGTTGATTTAAACATTTCATTTTAATATAAAGGAAGTATAGGATAATAAATACAATAACAGTAAACAATCTAAACGGATTCAATGAATCATCGTGTCCTATTAGCGACAACTGAACACGGGCAGCAAATTTGACGCCAGCAATTTGAAGTATCTGTATTTTTTGTGGTGGTATTGAAAATGTCGAATCATGTCGTGACATTAAAGAATGCGTAATTGTAGAATGTCATCGTATAGGCATATTATGGAATCGGTAACGGTAGTTGCTTCAGGGTTGCCAGATTTCAAATATGAATTCTTATTTTTAATTACGTAGTCCTAATATTAATGAAAATCAAAATCAATTGCAATATTCAAAATAAGACTAGTTCCAAATTCAATTCTCATAACATTAGGGAACTTCATTAAACAAAAAAATTACAACGAATTTTATTTACAAAATCCTATTTAAATAACCCTAATTTTATTTAAATAACCCTAGTTGAGTTTTTATACATAATTAACCGCTTATTTTAGTATTAAACATACTCTTGATGTTTCCTATGATACAATTTTCATAAAGAGCTAATTTTATTTTAATATTAAAATGCCGTAAGTACCTTTACTTATATTTGAAAAAGTCAAACGGCTTTATTCTTCATAATTTTGCCTCAAAACTACTACGAAGTCGTGACGAAGTTTGGAGGAGAGCTTGGAGCTCATGCAGAAGCAAGGATTCAATTCATTCAAATTCAATGCTACTCAGGCTTCCCCCAAGAATAAAAAGGAATAAAGCTGTTTGACAATTTAAAATTGTCAAACTGTGAAAATGACAGTTTGACAAATGAGTAGTCATAAATTTCGTCTTAATTATTGTCATAAAAGTATGTACTAACCTCGAGAGCCTCCTGCGCAGTGTGGAGATAGTCCCTCAGCATCGCCTCTTGGATACTCAGCCATTCTAGCCGAGGATCCTCCAACTGCGTCACCTCTGTAACAAAAGATAACAAATATTCAGTTATTACTTTCTCTTATCTATATTATTTCCTTAAAGTCTATCCAATATATTAACGACAGGAAAACTTTTTATATGCAATTAAATATTTTTATTGTTATAACATAGTACATTAACTTTTAAATACTTATTAATTTTTTTTTTGTCAAATCACAAAATAAATCTTGTAAATACTCGTAGCAATTGCATTAAAATTAAAATAAATTTATATAACAGTAACAACACAATATTACCACAATGATTAAAACAAATACAACGAATAATACATTGTCAGAACAAAATTATTTAATCATTTAATGTAATAACGCAATTTCTAAGCAAATAAATGCTTGTTACAAGCACTTCAAAAATCTAGTATCTTAGAATCAACAACAAACCAATTAAATACGAATATATGATGACATTGACTTGAGATTCCAATCCAAGCAAGATAAACATCGACCGTTTTAACTGATTCTTGAAGTCTTATTCCATCTAGTTTATAAGCCACTCTAGGACCTACTTAGAAAATATCTCCTTGAGCTCTAACAAGTTATTAACGTTTATAACCAAATCAGCAATTCAATATTACCTCATGGGGTTTCACAGGGTATGATATTGAGACCACTATTCCTTAAGTATAGAATTATTCTCGTTGAAGATTGTGATAGGCAGTTCAACTACGAGAACTAATAGCATTCTATATTAGTCCTCGACGTACCAAAGTATCGTTAACCTTGGATTGAACATTATGTTTCAAAATGTAAATATTCTGCAGCAGTTAATTAACATCAGCCAGACTGCTTTGCCACTTCAGTTTCAAAAAAGAAGTAAATCACTTTACAAAACAACATAAAACGATACAGATAGAGAGCGATTTGCGAACCTTGGCTCGCATAGTTCGGTTGAAAGTTAATCGGCCCGTGGATTGACTTGCATAATGCAAGCGCATTTTATGCTAAATGGTACGAATACACATATATACTGACACAAATACATATATCGGTACAAACAAGCTATTATGTGTTTTATGTTCAAGTTGAAGTAAGTACACATAATTGTTATTGATTTAGAGATTTGAGGGATACGTCGAACTGCAGAGTTGCACTACTCTCTGAAGGTTGAAGTTCCATCCGCATCTACTAAATTTGTGGCGGTCCTCCACAATTCAGTTTGCGCGCTTTTTTTAGCATGTACTTGCAAGATATGGAACGAGCTTTCTCCTAAGTTATTCCCCGAACTTTATGACATGGATCTCTTCAAAAAAACTCAAAGAGCGCTCTCCTTCATAATCAGCAATGCAATGATAATTCTTCTGGTGTGGCAAATGTCCATAGGCGATGGTGACTGCCTTCCATCAAGAGCTTTGTCTGCCTTTTCACCAGGCCAATTAAAAAAATACATTGGTATTAAAAGCCATTGAAACTTAAGGCTTTTTTCCACGACTTAACCCACGTTGAAGTTGTTATTACGAAATTTAATGCATCTTTTAACGTCTATTTTTATTCATCTTAGAAATGGAATTTCTAAATTTCTTTCTTAGTGTTCACTCACGCTATATAAAGAATCTATATAGAAAACTTCAGGATTATAGGCTCAGTTGTTTCCACTTTGAGTTGATCTCTCAGTCTGTTAGTCATTTTCCTCTTTTGTATATAGATACCTCACCTACCCTCGCCACGCTCTTAGCAACTTTGTTAATTAAAACGTTAATTTAAAAATCACAATAAGCGAAAACATAATTATTATCCATATACGAAAGCAGATAAGGCTGTAATCAGAATTACTGAATAAAGGCTTTATTATAAGCTGAATGTTATTGGTCATTTGTTTTCCATCATTATTAATGACAGCAAATAAGGTACATGTTTTACCGCGAGTAACAAGTTAGTTGATGCAAAATGATAATGGCACATCACTGCTACTAATAATTATTGGGCGGAAAAACCTCCCGTCAATTGTATATCTACTTTTGTTTGTGAAATTTCTAATTGACTAAAAAGGCATTTAGCATTTTACCTCTTTCTGTGTGTGAATTTCGGGGAAAAACTGGTCTTTTTTCATATATTTTTTAACTCTCAAATCAATAAATCGACCGGAGAGGTACCAACGCCATTGATGAAATCTTTTGTTTCGGTTAGATAGGTGTGATTGCCGGCTACACTCATAAGCGAGGCGACCATCTCAGGTCTGAGGGGTAGCGAAGCATAGACTTACAACCTCAAATAGGACTACAGTTAAGCTTGAGATTATATCGTCCGTTTTGAACGATAGTACGAGATTTCAGAATATACAGTTTTCCATTTTTTAACAGGATTATTTCGTGTACTTTCTTTGAAAACCTGCAATACTTTTATATGAATTGTGTCAATATCCGTTGACTTGAAACATGTTCTAACAGTATTACGAACTATATTTAAAAAATTGAATCGGCTTCAAGTTTAAAAATCGTCTCCTTTAAAATCGAGATTTAAAGCGTGACACTATCGTTGCAAATATAGAATATCTACATACATATATATCTATAGCTGCAACGTTAACTTAACACAGATGACCTGCAGGTTTGCTACTCTTCAAATATATTAAAAGTATAAAATCCAAATCGTTACACACAATACTCGTTTTAAGTTCCATGTGAGACACGTCAATACTGACGGCAATTTATGCAAACGAATCACCAAGATCAGTCAACATGTAAACAGGCAACGAGCCCTGATATCGTTACGTTATCACCAATCACATGATCATCACAAAAGATTTATATGCGTCATTCATTACGCTCTATACCCACATTGAATTATTTTACAATGTATCTCTAAATATTATAAAACAAAGTCAAACAAAGGTTAAGATGCATGACTGGATTCATATATGCGTAAGTCACGCAGTGAAAATGTATTTGTTTAATTTCGTAAACACAATTTATTTTGTATTTGGTGAATATATTGCCTAAAGTTGATTGTTTTACAGGTTTTATATATATTATTACAGGTTTTATATATATATTATTATATATTATACTTTCATATATATTACACATTCACCAGTTGGATAGTTCATCCAGCCATTCAATTGGTTCAAAATATCAGCAATTAAAAATCGCTTATCGTGAGTACCCGTTATACAATAAAATATATAAATTTCACGATGATATTAGTTTAAAATCATTTTTTTTATGTGAGAAACAAACGAGCATGTAAACCGCCTGATGATAAATAGTCGCAGCCCATAGACAACGTACAACCACAAACACGACCGAAACCCTATCTGAGCTCGAACATAGAACGTTGCTACTCCTGAGGACTGAAATGCTCGCCTCGCTTCAAAGTATTGCCGGCAACCGCACCTCTCCAACCTAAACACAAGTGATGCTTTACGGCGGATTATGAGGGCGGCAGTGGTACCTCCCTGGTCAAACTATAGTTCCAACATCCATACATAATCATACACGCGCGTTTATATATTAGAAGGAACTATCGTAGCTAGGCATCGTTATCGTTCAGTTATCGCAATAAAAAGATTCATCGGTCAAACATCCGATGCGAGGCGATTAGCTACCGATTATTGACGAATATTCGTGTCGTTCTGATAAAGATATAATGCTTTATTTAGTACACTGGCTTATAACGTCATCAGATAAGACAAGTAACTTTGGTTAACTTAAACATGTATAACCCGGTTTTTAACTGTTCGCTTGTCAACATTAAACTATTAGGCATGTACAACGAGAAGTTTTAATGCTATATGCATACACCTTCCATAAGCCTTGAATTTTTTCTAACATGTGTTGCAAATTGTAGTTACCGATCGAGAGTTGTGACAAATAATGCAATCAATCATTAAGTCCATCATCTTAATAATGATTTTAAAATAAAATGAAGTAATAAAGCGATTGGGATTAAAATTTTCATTTCACTTAATTTTTTGTAACATCTATTACAAATTCCAGTTGCCAAACAGGAATTGATCTACAAATAATGAGATCACTTATTAGATTCATTCTCTAATTAATAAGTTTCACAATTAAATTTGAGTGGATAAACATAAGAATTAGATTCAGAAACTGCCATAAAAATTCATCAGAGATTCCGCTATCCATTTATATATAATTAGTCCCGCGATGGTGACCACAGAGCTGGTTAATAACGCGCAGAGAAGTGCTATCACTATTCAACGCGGGAATATGTCAAGTGTTCTTAGCACAATGGCGTATAGGCACGGACTCCGCTTAAATTGTTCAGGTAAGGTTTTTATTATAATTACTTTTAAGGTTTTAATCATTGTAATTAACATGTAAATTATATGTTAATAAAAGTATTTAATCTATAATTGAAGATCTGGCGCCATTTGCGTATTCGCGCCATTTGCGTATTCGCGCCATTGCGTGATATTGAAACCAGATAAATAATTATTTTACTTGCATTCGTTGCATAATTGAAAATGTTGCGCTGGAAAGGAAAACGTTTAATAGGAAGGAAATTAAAATTGTAAATATTCGTATCAACATTGTTAAGTCATCTTAAAATACCTGAAGACAGTAGAAACTGAATATATTTCAAAATAATAAATAAATAGACGAGATTACAAGAAGAAAAAAATACAGGAGCAGTACTCTCAAGGTCTTGTAACGTGGTAACCTATCGCAAAGAAGTAGAACCTATACGATTAGACCGAGGAGGCACCACCGCCATACCCATTTCTAGCGTGAAGCTTACTTACGTTTCAACAAAAGGTATTGTTGCCGGCACACCTTAAAAGGAGGCGACGATCTGTGATCGACTACAAATAGAACTCTTGAGGTCGAGTTGTTTGGTTGGTATGTTCATGAGCGGTGATCACTTACCATCAGGTGGACTGCATGTTCGTTTGTTCCTCTATATAATGCTCATATAAAACTCATTATAATTTAGCTATAGTATGCACGCCTCCAATTTAAAAAAATGTCTTAAATAAGGTTAACATTTATAAAAAAAAATCTTGAGTTTCAGCTGTTTTACTTGTGTGTTGATTTCTGAGTCGGTCAGTCTTACCTTAGTCTTTATATCTATAAAAATAGTATTCAGTTAAACATTTCAAACTTTTCTGGTACCAAAAATGAATCTTCATTAGGAATTAATACTGAGTACTTGTTTCCAATTTATATATCAATATTAAAAAGGACCACAATTCTGAAAATAAACGATGTGTCATAGGTCACATAAATACTACACATGTATATGTAAAACTTAGTATTAAATACAATATAATAACTTCCGCTGAAAGAAGGCATGCGGACATTTAACATCATAATGAATTTGAAGAGAGCGCGTCCCTAGCGACCATTGTCAACGATGGTAGCTGTCAGGCAGTTGCATTCCTCAATCATTCGCATGCCGCGTGACATCCAAAGTGCGCGCGGCGATCTTTCAATTATTATACTCAATTCTGGAGCCACAAGGCCAGAGCGATTCCACCGACTGATTGCCACACTCAAATCAGATTAGAGAAACAATGCCGATTGAATCGCTCGCTTCCAACGATAACTAATGCGGAACGGACTCGCAACCGTGATGACAGATGAATCATTGTATCTATCTGTTTCTGTTTTAAATTTAGTTGATTATCAGAAAGTACAGTATAACTATTTGCTATCGTGTTAATCTGATATTAAGTGATAGACTTGCTCGAACTAACGTCAAATATGAATCATACAAGATTTAATCGTGCTGAGGTCACATTTTTGTTGTTTATTTGGCAACATTGCTGGACGGACTGGGAACTGTCGAGGAAATGAGTTCTTCAGTGACCAGACCAAGGTAAAAGAAGCCCAGACCACTCCCAATGAGGTGATCTGATAACATAAAGAATAATGAATGATGACATAAAGAATAATGAATGATAATAAGAAGAATAAGAATAATGAAGCCGTTGATTTCAGAGAATAGAGAGTCGATTTCAGTGGAGCTAATTTGGAGAAGGCTACATTGACCAATAGACATCAAGACCAAGGATAGATAGATGAATCATCTCATTCTATATGAACAGTAAAATATAGTATAGTATAGTTATATATAAATATGTAATTTGTAAAGAACTTCCGTTAGACACCAATAAAATGCAGGTTGATGCGTCAGAGCCGGTCTTGCGTGCTGATGGTGGAATTAATTAATTAAGGAAAACAAAATGTCGCTTGTAGAATTCAAATTGAATCGAATTTTAATGTGGTGTCAGAATGAATCGCCATAAAAACTTGTTACATATTTATATACTTTAGAATACTTGAAAGATCATTATGCAAGATTGCTTGGTTGATAAACTTCTTTCACTGAAACATAATAAATTTCTAACAATATTTATGTATTTTTAAGGTACTCGCGATTTCGTCGACGTTGTTTATTACTTTGACGCCACCCCGCCTATCACACTTCTCCTCGGCAAGGAAACATGCTTAGTGTTTATAAAAATCTTAATTTTTAAAACTTTAATATTCTTGTATCAAAAGAAAATAAAGAATAAACGTCTAAAAACAGCAGAACTTTATTATTTATTTATATGTATAAATGGAACTGTAAATGTAAATGGATGTTTTCTTTGTCTACTTGGTGTTAACCTACAAAACGCAGACTAAATGCTATTAGCTTTGTATGACAGTCAACCTTTAGACCAAACAGAAACAGAATTACAGACTAATTAATGTTATATATACCCTAAGATCAACGAGCAACCGAAACTTAGAATCCTGAAAAAATGCAGATAGGTTCTTTATATAGAAAAAATAAACAGTAATAATTAAATATTGGAAATTTCACTCTTAACGATGTTAAATAGAAGAATATAATTGATATGACTTTTTGATTAATTTTACAGATATGTTTCAAATAAACATATAGGGTAAAATCAGACCTGCATAGTTTTGAGAAAATGCACTTTAATATCGACTTCTACCCAAGCAAAGCAACTGATAAAAGCTAGTGTTATATAAAGATAAATAATTCTAAGTAATTTAGGTATCTGCGATTAGTATTACAGCTGAAATTAACGATTACGAAAATTTTGATAAATAATAAAATACTTTTTATATGTCACTGTACCGATTACTCAGCGTGTCGTAATTACTTCAAGTCTTTCAATTTCTGTAAATTTCAATTTCAATTAACACCGTTATTGGTTGTAGATTGTAGCAAGGTATTGAAACGCTTCTATTTTGCTCTTCAATCTTAGATTTATTTTCTTTTCCA
>DWON01001087.1:0-26508 GCA_018251015.1 Phocides pigmalion okeechobee | reverse complement strand
TGCGCATCAGCGAGCACCCCGACCAGACCGGCGCTGGCCGCGATCGCGTCTTCGGGAGCGGTTCGCCCTCTATCCATCTCACTCGCACGCGCGGCGGCGCGCGCCGAGCTCACGGAGCGAGCGCGACGACGCGGTTGCGCGCGTAGGGCGGACGGAGAGGGCGAAGCGGTTGGCGGCACGCGAGGGTCCATTTCCGAAGGGTCTATGCGCTGCTTCCAGGCGGGCCTGGCGAGCAGCGCGGTCTCTCTTCGTTCCCCGGCTCTCTTCTCGCGGCGACTGTCGGGGAAGGTTTGTTCAACAAACCTACCCGACCAATCTTCACAACGGCGGAGAGATGTGAATTTTCGTCGGGTAGATTCATACAAATGAATCCACCCGCGCAATCTTCACAATCGAAGAGATGTGAATTTTCGTCGGGTAGATCTAAAAAATTAAATCCACCCGACAAATTTTCATTTCTCCTCCCCGATGTGCGGGCTCGTGCAGGTAGACTCCGTCTTCGTTCGTCGGCTGATTCCTCTGCTGGTTTTCTGTGTTGCTTCCGAATAGGCGGCGATCCTCGCGTCCCGAGCTAGAACTACCGTCCCTTTTTATAAGTTCAGGTAAAACGAAATAGGCAGGTGGGCGATCAGGTGATGTCGTCCGATTCTATGACAACATTTTTTTCCAAACTACCTTATTTTTAGCGCAACTACCCTATTTTTATTGCGAGCGACATTCCTGAGAACATCGTAGTCCCCGCCTCGCTTGTAAGTATTATCGGCAAGCAAATCTCAAGAATTGCTTTATGGCAGATTATGTGGATAGAATTGTGCACTCCTTGGTCGAGCTTAATTCTACCACCCATAAAAAGTGATTATATTTTTTAAAAGTGATAGAAGCTTTATGATCTGACTGGGAAGGCTCATTTTTATATGAGGCGAACATTGTACCGATGAGTCTGTTGCCGGATCATGTCAGTAGAGATTAGATTAAAACAATTACGGACAATTTTGAATTGTTCCTTTTATTTCATGCAAATAGGTGCATTAGGTTTAATTGAATTGACATGAAATTCAAATAATTATGATAAAAATCGTGTCGGTCTGTATTCCAGTTGTATACCTTGTCGTTTTAAATCAAAATTTTCAAAATACTCAAAAATATTTGCAAAGTATGGAAAATATAGAGTTGCAAACAACTCTATATTTCATTACTATTAATTATATCATTTTAATAATGCTCAAATGCTTCAAATTGACAAATGTTGGCACTTCGTTCATCTGTAAATCAAAGTGTGGGCTCTTCAAAATAAATAAAAAACCTGATGTAAAATAAACAAATTTTAATTTATTGATAATAATAACTAAAAAAAATATTTTACACAATACATTATAATTAGTATTACACCACTAAGAATAATTATTTTTAACATAATATATCAAAGACGTGGACTAGCAAATAAAATTTAACTTATACATATCGTTACAATTTTTATTACATTTGAAGTCACAAACATTGGATTAATTTTGGAATTTGATTTAATAGGCGGAGTCTCGGGTAGTAAATAGGCATATTACTAGATCTAATTATGCTCTCCCGTTTCCTACAAGATATTGAATCATTAATCAATAAAACAGCTTTGTGCTCCAGAAATCTTCCATTCTGTGAGCTTGATATTTATCAGTAGTCACCGGGTTGCAGTATCATGCCTAATGAAAATGACAACTTAGTCAACAGGGCGCTCAAATATGATGAAACTGATTTAAATATCTTCGACATTCATGACTGTAAATTTTACATTTAAATATAATATTAAAATCTGAATTTGACTTACATATTGGATCACATCGTAGCGACTTCTTAACATCGACAAATATTGATTGCTATGTATATTGAATGAGTAGCAATGGAACGTGCAGTCGATATACAGGACATCAAACAGGACTGAAATCCTCTGGCGTTCCTACTCCTGAGAACTAAGGTAACCTCTCCTGTAATAGAAACCGGTACTGACATCTTTAAAAAGTAAACATATACTGATTAAAGTCTCACGAATTAGGATTATTTAGGTATTTCAAAATTATAACCCTAATATTGAAAACTATACAATGTGTACAAGAAAAGTAAAAAAATCATTATTTTATATTTTCGTAACGTCCGAATCATTTGCAGTTTTGTCAAATTCGTTAGTAATACACCTATTTAGTACATTAGACTCAAACCAATATATTGATAGTTTATATATATCGCGTGCCTGAAATCGTACGGACGTACAAACAAACATACATTTTTACTTTTAATTACTCGCTATTAGCAATTATAGCTCTAATTTTTTCAACATTTCGAATATTTTTTTTGTTTAGAAAATGATGAAATTTGCAAACATTTAGCTTTCTGTCTTCTGGATAGTAAGGATTTTGAAGCTACGTCAATACGACTTCAAACCCGCGATATGAAGGTTACATCTGTAAGCAATATGAAGTCAATAATTTCAGTACAATGTATTCTAAACTCGTGAAGATATCATGTAGCATTGAAAACTGACTTATTAATATTCAAGATAGACTTAAACCATAGATAATGCTGACGTCACGTGTTATTCAATTTAAAAAAGACATAAGTTATTTTTCATTTCTATGTAACAGCGACATTACTGTCCTTTGTCAATAACTGAATTGAGGAAAAGACCGACACATCTATGATTTAAGTCTATAACAGGCAGACATAACCTCTTTAAGAAAAGTTACAGTAATAAAATGGCAGTTCCTTCCAATGGTCTTTATATTAAATTTAATTATATATTGAAAACCGTAAGTTATCGTACACCGATCGGAAAAGAAGCCGTTACAGTAGAAAACAATTTTATTATTAAAAAAGTCTTAACCCTAAGCGTAAATCTAGCATACCAGAGCATACTTCATTTGAAGTCTCCTATCTGTTCAACACTTGGATGTCGTGCCGTAAATTAACCGACTTCTAAGTCGGAATGTTTTTGAAGTCGGCGTTCCAAACTGCTGTTAAATACTGAAAATGTCCTATGAGAACATAGGATTTCGAAGTGAATTCGTATAACAGATTTGAGCGCCGACTTCAATACAATCTATTTAACCAACTTCATTTAATTTATTTTTTAATTTGCAGTGCATATGAAGTCGGTTATATTTTTTTCCAGCAAACAGCATTGCACAGATAAAAAACTAAATGTTATACACTCTTACATAGACAATTAGATGCATGCGTGTGATTTACAAGTACATGGCTATAAGTGATAATTATGTAAATATTCGACAAACAATAGAAATAAGTTTATAAAAATTAACACGTGGGTGTAAATGGCGGAACTGACTGATATGCCATTTTCGTTTGTCTGTCGTATTTTTTTTCTGTGCGGTATTGCCAGCCTCCAAATAGAAGTCGGAAAAGGCGGGGTATTTTTTTTTAAAGTGGCAATTGTGCAAAAACGATATATAATATTGAGCATAACGTGAACCTACATATGGTATGATTAAATACAAATATTGAAAGCATGTAAACACTTGCCATTAACTGTCATTCAGTAATTTTGCCATATTCGCGTCCGCCTTAAATACAAACACCTACATATTACGTAACCTATCTATATATGTAGAGGCTTAAAACGATAGAAAAACTGACAGCGGGACAACCACGACTATAGACCGCGAGCCAGCTACAGATTTTTAAGATCAATTCTCTCAAACAATAACTCGTAAAATGCTTCCGAGAATCATGAAGCATCATGTATCACTTGCGATTCCAGTAGAGAACTGAGTAGGAATGGCCATTTACGCACGTAAAAAACTGCAGCCAACACTCACATCGCACCCACAGAACCACAGATGAAGTTTACGTGACTTATATGATATACGTCTCTGAAGCAATTTTCTAGTTATCACCCGAGAAGAAATGGTTGACGAAATTTGCACCTGGCTCACGGACTATAAAAATATTGTTAAAAAAAGCTGTTAACATTACCTGCGACGTCGACCGACTGATATAAAGGCATTAAGCTTTTTGTATTTTGTATTTTATCAAAACAATACGATGCTAATGACTTTTGGTACTTTTAATATATGAATATGCCTTTTACTAGTTAATACTGTATTTTTCTGTGACTGAGTGTCACACATAAACACAGAGATATTAAAAAAGAAATTCAAATTTATTTAGACCTCTGCGAGACAGAATGTTAAGGTAAACTTGCTTGTCATATCAATGGTTGACAACTGCATCAGGCGGATTTTTCGCATACATAATCTATTAGGTCCAACGGGTCATTAGTAAATTGGGTTGGAAAGTGTCACTTTAGGTCGATCGGGTCAGTGTTGCGGAAGCCGGCCTAAACTGGAGTTTATTTGTCTAGAATAAAGATACGCGGATATCATCTACGAATACACAGACGTAATGTCCGCGTCCAATCCTGTAGCGCCGACGTAACCACAGCATTTTTGTTCGCCCGTAATCCATACAGATTTGCCCGTTGACGCTGCGCATCACACGGTAATATTGTAAGCCCCAGAAAAAGTGTTAATGGGCATGTCAAGTGGCAGACACGTTTGCAAATGAACAACTGTTATTAATAAAGAGATTATATCATAAAAGCTCTCCTTTATATCAATCAGTCCAACTTAGCGCTGTAATAAAAATAAATTTGTGCTTAAAATTCGTAAATACTGCAACGAAAGGGTACTTTACTCACCGAGTTACCACAACAAATGCTTTTCCCAATCAGCAACATAGAATGTCGAAATTTGAAAATGCCTTTAGGTTTTTTTTTTTTATAATCTTACACCTAAACTAACTTAGTCTAGAGATGAACTGGATGCGTGGTGTTTAAGCATCCTCGACAAATCGTAATTGTACAAGAAATTGTTTATGGTACCAACACGCACAGATGATTTTATATATTCTATAAATCCCCGCCAAAAATTCCCCACTGATATGTTCATATTTTTTTCCGATATCCCCATTATTTAACAAAACACGATTTAGAATCAAATTTAATTATCCCACCGGAAGTTTCTAAAGTAAATAAAAATGTAAATAGATGTAATGTAAGTAAATGTAAATAAGTTTTATGTAAATAAGTAAAATGTAAGTAAATGTTCATAATAACGATTAACAAAGGGCACAAGTGCAGTAGTATGATCCGATCTCTAATACAGAAGATCAGGTGTTGGAATCTTTGGCTTGACCTGGGATTTAGAAGTATTTTTTTGTTTACTTCCGAAACGTTTGAGACAATTGAGTTTTCAAAAATTCCCAATAGGTAAATTATTTAACTAGGGGAAAATATGATGTTTTTTGAAAAAATCCCCATTAAGTGTGTTATTTAACTATTTTTGGGGAGATTTCTGGAAAATAATATGAAAATCTACCAATGGAAATTGGTTAGTGGGGATTTACGGAATATATCGATGATTTCAACATGGTAACACAGTATGACCGTGACGATAAGTACAGATTGGTCGCGACTTTCCCGTGCAAAGACAATATAAAAGATGAAATTAAATAATAATAACCGTGGATACTGTGAATTAGAAAATCCTAAATTATTGTAAAAAATAGCTCAGAGTAAACGATGCGTCAACATCTTGTAGAAGCGTTTTAAAAAAAGCTACAATTATTTTAATTGATTTAGAATTGTTTCATTACTGTTAGTGTTGTTATATGAAAAAAAGAATTATATATACTTTGACAATATTATTTTGATTATTTTTCGCCAGTAATGTCAAAATGTCGAAGTTAAACATCTTTGGTTTTTCTGTGTGTTAATTATTTTTTGTTATTTCTATGTTAGAGAGGGATAGCAATAATACTAGAGTGAGACAGTGATAAATCAATATATTACATTGTCAAAGTATAAATCATCTTAATTAAGTCTAAGTGTTCAAATTCCATTATTTTATGTAATCAGTGAACAATTTATATACATGGACCATTGACATTCGCACACTTTACCGGCATCTATATAAACGCACCCAAACATAATAAAATCATACCACGCTTTGTGCTTAGAACATTTGTTTCAATGAGTAATTACAACATTTGGTACAAAAACCAAATGCGTATAGATTTGTAAAAAAAAATATACAATGATTAACGAAAATCTTATACACACATATCTTTCCAAATTCCAAGTGGGAATTTCTTTATATATGCCACGTTTCAATTACACTTCACAATTACAATTCAGTTCAATTACAGATGACAAAAACATTTTTTTTGTCAAAAGAGTAGCAGATAGACATGCAGGCCACCTGATGTTAGGCAGTCGCTGCAGCCCAATGAACACACACGTACAACTGCAAACAAGACTGCAGTCGTACGTAGAGGCGCTACTCTTGAGGACTGAGATGCTCGCCTCGCTTGTAAGTGTAACCAGCAACCGCACTTCTGCAACCGTAACGCAAGTATTGCTTCACGACGGATCGTGAGGGTGCTGTGGTATTTCCCCGTTCGAACTGTAGATCTACCGCTTGTGAAAATTAATTATAAAGTTACTTCTATAACTCTTCTTTCCAACATCTACGACAATTAGGGTTGCGTCCTAAATGGAGTCATCCAAAACTACGTCACACTTTAATGGTAGGGAACAAACTTTGTGACGTCACCATAAATTAAAAAGAAAAGAAAACAATTCGACTTACCGACAACATTTTGTCACAAAGTCAATCGAATTTATAAAATTGGATAAAATCGAGATGGGATGTCAAAATTATATAATCATTACATATTTAATACATATTAATTATAATTATTGACACATTAATTACAATAATAAATAAGCCCAAGTATGGAGTTTCTTTCGCCGCTCCTCCATGTATCGAGTTATTTTCTGAAACAATGGTAGATTTTGACGTTCTAAAAGAGTTCTGTAAGAGTCATCTCCAAATAAATATTTTTAATTTTTGACTTCAAATTATCTGTGAGTAATTAGAGAAAAAAGAGAAGAAACATTTCCATTTCAACACTTCCCAAAGAAAGGGGAGATTTTTTGTGGACAAAAACCTCTAAGAATCTACTTTGAATAAACGCCATTTGATTTTAAATTAAAAAATATGTATATCTGTGAAGCGTTGTGTGTCGCAGTATGAACGCCCTCTAACGTCAACGGTAACAATAATCAAGTGGTCCATGTATACAGACTTACATTATACAGTACAATACATCCAGAACCAGAAAATACAGTAAAATCGTATAAATATCCCCACATGCCTCTGCCTACAGAGATCCTTTCAATAGTTATATATACCTTTATTACTCTTACATTAAAATTTCGGCGACAGAATTAACCTAACATACATTACAATCAACTCATACAAATAGCATCGAGTTAGGAAAAATTACAATTACACATAATAATAATATATTACCACGACGTGTGGCGCGCGTGGACGCGCTGCGCTCGGCACGGTGACGTCACGTCACGCGACGACCGAATTACGCCGACGACGTGACGTGTTGACACGACATTACGCTGACAACGTGTCGTTACAACTATAGTGGTCTTTTGATATTACACTGACAACGTGACGTGACTATATTCCGATTCCGGTATTGACACTGAAACCCACACAATTTGTTACTGGATATATTTTATTAAGATTTTAAGCGCACGCCGTACAGCGTGATGACGTCTAAGATGTATCGATAATTTGTGCAAGACGCAGTATCACTTTAGCCTTAGGATATTTTATATTATGTGCGTATTGATACACGACTAAAAGACCACCGTCACGTTGGTCGGCAGACCGTGTTGCAAACGGTTGGATGCCAGAGCGTATGGACTTGACTCGTCCACAGACAAAGTTGGTCGTACGGCAGTTCGTTCGAGCGTTTCCGTCATCGCGGATGGCGCCACCTCCACACTCGCCACACCTCGATAAACTATCATATAACCATATTATTATAGTGACGAAAAAACAAGTCATTCAATAAATTAAATGTTGATACAAATTAATAATAATATTTGGTTCTTTAATTTTAAAAGGTTAGGTGATTTTTTTTAATTATTATTAAAGTACTTGTACGACGTTCTGTTGTGCGAAGAGTTCAAATCTGGAAAAAGAGAGTGTCATTGTTATTGGAGGAATAAGATAAATATTATCTATATCTATTCTATGTAAACAATAACATTGTGACTGATTATTATCTGTACATGGATGATATATATAAAAAAATATTAAGGGCCTTTATAGATGCAATAGAACTCAAAACAATCGTTGTTAGAATTTTGTGTTTATCTGTTTTTTTGTGCGCGCTAATCTAAGAACCGGTTTATCAAATTCAAATATTTTATTTCATTGTAAGGTATTTACATACACTTCATGAACGTCAAGGGTAAAGTGTAAAATCAATACATCGGCTTTGAGCGCCTGTTGGCTATGGTGGACCGGGAGAAAAAAGCCGATCCAAAAAATACTCTCGGCACACTTTTTAAATCAGTCCTTGATAAATTTGTATTGATAGTTGTTAATAATAGTCTCTCAAAGAGGTCTGGGGTACGAGGGGAGGGGGGCACACTTGACTTCAAAATGCGCACGTTATAAATTTATTACCACGTGCTTCGACGATAAAAGAAACCACGTTGAAAACCTAGTCGTCCGACTTGTCCATGCACGAGTATCACTCAGTCAAGTCTCCACTAAATAATGTTACAGTCAAATACACAGAAAAACATTTCATTGGATCCGTTGGTTATTTGGCCAGGATTCAAACTGTAAAGCTTTACGTCAGACCGGTACCGACTATTACATCATATGTAGAACGATAGTTCGACCGGGAAGGTATTACCGCCTCCTTAATCCGCTATAAAGCATCTCGTTTCCAGGTAAACTAACCCGAGGCGAACATTTCAGTCGTTAGAAATAGCAACGCAATCTATGCACGACTTCAAACAGTATTAGCTCTGTTTGAGGTTGGACATTGACATCTAAGACCTGCAGTCATTTTAATGACAGGTGCCTTGCACGCTCGCTTACTACTCTTCCAGCACAAAAAGAACTTAAGATTTTAGCAACTTAAAAAAGAAATGAAAAACGAAACTCACCGAGTCACAGAAACATAAATAGGCAGTATTCGTCCCGTCCGCAGAAAGGCTCCAAACGCTACGCTAATCATAAATCGTTACAACATATCATTACGTTACATATATAAATGTATGTGTGAACATCGCCATACACACGCGCGGATACACGGCCCATGCACACAAGTAAACTACACTCCCTCCTAGTAGCGTAAATGCTTCAGTTTTTGTTAAAAATTATCATTTATGTATACATATAAAATAAATAAGCAAGTAACATAGTATCGTTCCCTGTTGCGGTGCCCCGGACGTGGACTCGAGTCTGCGGGGACAGGGCCGATCGTGCCTGGTAAGTGATTGGATCAGATCAGTGTCGTATCAAGCTCACACGTAACGCGGATGTCCGCGCGCCGCCGGAACGCACTCGCATGTCAGCTCTGTTGCAAGCGGCGTGCGGCTCACATTACGATTGCGTTTCGTTCGAACGCGAGGACATATAAAACAGAAATATTCACATAGGAAAAGCGTTTGCGTCCCATTCACACACCGCGTCGCGAGAGAGGATTTAGCGGCAACGATCGCTTTGTATATAAAATTGAAAATGTGACGCCATCTTGTGACGCGTCCGCCATCTTGTTTAGACCGTATCGAAGGTCGTTTACGAGATCGTTGCATAGGAAGTTTGACCGCTTGCTACCGAGAGATTTGCGATGGATTTATAATGTATATAGGGATCTTTAGGAGTCGTCAGACCCAGTCCTATATTTTGGTAATATTTTAGACACTTGATCGAGAACATAACATGAGTCTTCGCTTATGTGGTTTTGTAACCACCCACTCCTTCCATCATGAGGTTTGAAATCCACGTCGTGTTGCATCGATATCCGTATAGTGTTTTCGCATGATGAACAAACAGACACTCCATTACGGTTTTACTATAGATATTATTGATAAACGTTCTGTTCTTAGGTAATTTTCTAAAGTGTAAAACCGATTATGATCTTTAGGAAAAGTACTTAAAAAAACGTTGGATGGCTCCAAATCGAAATTAATATTCTTTAAAACTAAAACGGCAAGCTGACAAGCCACTTTTTAAAACTGAGCTGTTTTTGATCAAAATATTTATCTTGTCATCAAATACTATTAACGAAAGATTTCTTTTGAAACAATTAGATAGTATGTTGTTTCACTAACATGTCTGACTAATTATTTGTATATTGATATAAGACTAATAAGGTTTGTTAGTAGATCTAGTATTTTTAATTGGCCAACATTTGGCCACACATTGGCCGTACATTTTGTATACAAATTTAAGCTTGTCCAATATCATACCATCGGGCTGTAAGATACTGTCTGACTTCTTCACTCTTACATAAAAGCATTCCAAGTTAATTGAATATTTTACAATTCACTCTTGTTAGATACCTACAAAGAAGTTATTGTAAAAACGACTGTACCAATACCGATAAAACTTTGACGAAGCGACGCTTCCCCATCGACATGGTTACATATAAATCAAGTTAAACACAAATACATCAATCGCACATCTCTCAGTGGCAAGCGGTCGTAGGGGGTGGTTGGGGTGTGTGCGGGGGGCGGGAGGCGGTCTAGTTCCAGATGCGCAGGAACGAGTCCCAGGAGCCAGTGGCCACTGCCATCCCGTTCTCGGTCACGCCCAGACACGACACGCGGTTGTCGTGGCCGGCCAGTATACCTGTGGACAATAAAATCACCATATTAATTTACTTATTAAATTAAACAAAATCAGTATATTTGAATTATTTATTTTTGAAGGAGAACTACAGATCGCCCGTGGAGGTACGACCGCGTTCTCATAATCCGCCGTAAAGCATTGTGTTTCGGTTGGACAGGTGCCGTTCTCGGCTACATTTACGGTCGAGGCTATGATTTGTCTTCACAAGTAACAACGCAATTACTTACAATACTTTACCCCTGTTTGAGGTGTTGATTTAGACTGCAGCAGCCACTTAAAACTATTTCTATTCTATTCTAAATGGTTTATGACATAATATTTTTACTTTACACGCTAAATTTATATGCTACTCAGATGCTGTCAAACACACCTACTGTGTTTAGCAGCAATCGTGTACCGTCTATGAATACACAGTCGTTGTGTTCGCCTGCAGTCTTGTAGCGCCTATGTAAACACAGCATATCTTTTCCGCCGGCGTTTTTCTCCCGGTCAACGTTAGCCAACAGGCACTCAAAGCCGATGTACTGATTTTACATTGTACCCTTGACGTTCAATAAGTGTATGTAAATACCTTATAGTGAAATAAAATATTTGAATTTGAATTTGAACATGTGTTCAGCGGTAAGCTTGTACTCTCATGTTCATTACGCAAATAATAACACAACACTTGTTTCCTGCAGTCAAAGTGAATTGGCATTAAATTGAAGTTAAGCTGTATCTGAATTGCATTTGAATTGAAACTGAAATAAATGTCCCTTTATTATGTATATAAATAATTGATAATTAATTTGTTATCATTGTAAAAGGCGGCGAATACTTACACCTGCATAATAACTGAGGGACAAGGGTATGGCTGAAAAACAACGCTGCACGGAATCCTGATTGTGTTAGCAAATGCTGAGCCACCTCCTTCCTTTTGCTTTTCTACTAAATCAATGGATCATTCTCTTATTTTTTTATGTGAGAAGAGTAGCAAACGGGCATGCAGGCCTGATGTTAAGTAGACACTGCAGCCCAGACCACTTCCAAACTCAAATAGGACAGAAGTTCTATTTAAGGATGGACGCGGATGCTTTCCTACTCTTGAGGACTAAGATATCGAAGTACATTATCATTATTATTATTATGAATGACGTACCGGCGCGTTCGCTCTTCATGGAGTCCCAGACGTTGCAGTTGAAGTCGTCGTAGCCGGCGAGCAGCAGGCGGCCCGACTTGGAGAAGGCCACGGACGTGATGCCGCAGATGATGTTGTCGTGCGAGTACATGGCCAGCTCCTGGTCGGCGCGGATGTCGAACATGCGGCACGTCGCGTCGTCCGAGCCCGTCGCGAACGCGAAGCCCGACGGGAAGAACTGTTGGGAGCGAGGGAATTTATACATTAATAACAATTAAAATATCGGCAATTAAAAATCGTGGGTAACCTATATATATAACATAATGACGATTACGGTCCCAATCCCGTGAATATGGATATCGATATCCAGCACGTCAATAATGGTTGTTTTCAATTTTTGATATTATAATTTAATTAATATTATATTAATAAGATAATTTTTTAAATATTTCAAGTTTTTGATATTGTTATATTTTTCAAAGCTTAGATTGACTATGTTTTATATAGGTTTCTAACTGTGGAAATATACAAACTTGCTATTTTTGACTGTTATTCAATTATACCATTAGCCAGTTTCTCTAACTTTTACATAATCATAAATAAACTGCTTTGTAAGAAAATTATTGAAAAGTTTGTAGTACATAATAGTCAAAATACTAATTAAGTTTAAGTTTAGCTTTTTATGTCTCCAAAAAAGTTGTGTTTTACGGCGACACAACACGACAGACCATCACAGAGAGATAGAGAGCGAACTGCCTACCTCCAGGTGAGCTGTTATAGCAGAGGCGGGCTAACTACAGGAGCGTGAAGCGTGTACGCACCGTGACCGCGTTGATGTCGCTCTCGTGTCCGGGGAAGGTCTGCTTGCAGAGGCAGTCGCGGATGTCCCACAGCTTGGCGGACGCGTCGCACGCGCCCGACACGAAGGTGCGCTGGTCGGGCGCCAGCGACAGCGACATCACGTCGCCCGTGTGCCCCGTGAACTGCCCGCACTGCTGCCCTGTCTCGATGTCCCACAGGGCGCTGGTGGCACACACACACACTAACATTTAGAAACGCATACGGCACACATATTTAGTTGCATCGAATATGTATGTAACAATTTTTAAAGTGTGAAACAGTATTAAATGGCCGCTGCAGTACCGTGGACATCCACATACAAACTCAAACAGGACTGAAGGATGTATGCTAGGTGGCAGAATCTATACGGTTCGATCGAGGAAATACTATCGCCCGTTTGCAAATGTCCATAGGCAGTGACCGCTTATAATTATATGAACTTCATGTTCGTTGGTACTTAAATTTTATATATAAAAAATCCTATGTAAGAACATTCGTAGATACGTTGCGGCTCCTCAAGCCTTAAACGTTCGCTCCGCTTTGAGTGTACCCGGCAAGCACACAGTGGGTGACAGTGCTATGTCCCCAGGTCGAATTGTGGGTAGTACCACTTCAATATTCTTCCCTTAAAACTATACAAAATATGAAAATTTGTCTCTGGGCAGTATCGATAATCATTTCATGGACTGCAGTCTCGTTTACTATGTACAGATTGAAAAAAAGCAAAGAAAACATCATTACTTACCAAGTCATGTCACCAGAGCTGGTGAGGATCTGATTGTCATCGAGGAAGCGGCAGCAGGACAGGTACCCCGAGTGTCCCGGCAGCTCACGGGACACGCGCACGTTGCCTTCACGTGTCTTCAAGCTACGGATAGAAATAAAAGTTTAAACATCTGTAAATAAAAGGACAAAGTTAAGGTATATCGGGCGCTGTCGCAAGTTTGATGGGTTACCTATAAAGGTAAAACTTGTTGTGCTTCGAAGGGCACTTAAATCAATTGGTCCAGCTTGTTATCGATAGATGGTGGTCGGTAACCCTAGTCACTGTGTCATCCTAAAATATTGACAACACAAAGGTAAGCGACATCTGGCGCGGTTGGTAGTTGGATAGATGACCGTTAGTGGCAATTTTTCACATGTAATGTTTTGAACAATATACAATTCAATCCAATGGAAAGACTGATCGCTAAACCGCTAGAAAGTATATTTCTCCACCTTTAAATCTCACGCAGTCGTGAGAGACCCTTACCATGTTCTATAGGTGAGGGAAGAATTGCTTGGTAGTGGTAAACAATGTCGAGTCCTGACAATAGATGACGATGTTTATAAGCCTACCGACAGTACGTATATCACCAGGGACAATACCTTTATTTAACTTTTTCGAAAGCCTTGGTTTTCGAAAGCCTTGGAGGCCCAAAACTATCCCACAAACCCGTTTTTAGACCAACACCAACCCCACGAATCCTCATACTCCACTCATTGTTGGAAAAGACCTGGATAAGTTGGTTTCTTTTGTTAACGATAGATAGGACAAACAAGGGTTATACTTCGTCAGAGCACGCGCGGTTTGAAAACATTCCAAAGATAGACACAACCGCCATCTTCATCGACGTCATTGGATCAACGTACGCGTATTTCGTTATGAGGTAGGCACTAACCTTATTATCAAGTTATTGTTATAACTATTTTGCAACAATCCGTCGCCTCCCGGATAGGAATAAGTGTATTTTTTTTATCACTTCACTTTTACCTATCCGGGAGGGTAGGTATAGTGCATGCTTTGCAATATATACCATTATACATTGTGGTGGCGGATTTTTGCGAAGTAGTTTTAACAACAACTTAATAGCATGGATTTTCGCAAACTAACATTTGATATTAATAACTAACAAACCTTATTTCCATCAACGCTATTGGAGCAACGTAAGCGCAATCTGTTACAACGGGTAAGGGGAAGAGGAGAGGAGGGGAGAAGACCCATGCCCAATGAAGAGAGGGGAGAAGACCCATGTCCAGTGAAGAGGAGAAGAGGGGGAAGACCTATGCCTAGTAGAACAGAGCGTTACTCACCTATAGATGGAGCAGATGTTGTCAAGTCCACCGCAAGCGACGTACGATCCGGACGGCGCGTACGCGCACGTCATCACCCAGGACGATCGCAGCGGGATAGCGTGCACCTTGTTCGTCGTGTGGCTGTCCCACACGATCAGCTTTCCGTCCTGGCTGGCGGACACCAAGTTCCTGTGGGAGAAACGGGACACGTTAAATGTTTTCACAACGTGAGCAGTTTCGCCGTGACCACTAGCCTTGCAACTGGTTCAAAATATCGACAATCAAAAGTCGTTAATCGTGAGTACCCGGTACATAGTAACATGTTTTTACAACAGTACAGAAGGAAGATAACGTTTTCTAATGTTAGGTTACGTTGTCGTAGACAGGCGATTAAAATTCATTTTTTTACTTGAAAAGAGTACCAAACGAACACGTAGGCAGGGAATACACATCCAACCTTAAACAGAACTAAAGGTCGTAATTGCAGCACGCACATCGATGCGCTGTTACTCCTGAGGATTAAGATTCTCCTTGCTACAAAACGTAGTCGCGACCGCGCCTCGGACGGAAAGATAAGAGTCGCTTCACGGCAAATTATGAGAACAGCGATAGTATTTTCGCCATCAAATAAATCTATCACCTATGAATTGTCCTCATATTAAGCAGAGGCACAATGTTCCTAACTCTACCAAACTAATACCAACTTAATTTAGTGCAATAATGTGTCTACTAGCTTTTACCGCGATTTTGCTCGCGCAAAAGTCGATGTTAGGATACATTATATTTTACACCATTAGGGGTTGAATTTCCAAAATTTCTTTTAGTGTTCACTCGCCATATAAAGAAGAAAGTAGGATATTACGTTCAACGGTTTCGTGTGTGCGTTGATTTATGGGTCTGTCAATCACCTTACTCTTTATATAAACTTTAAATATGTATATAAAATATTACATAACAATAAAGCCCAGAAGTATCTCTAACGTTTTGATAAACATGTTGTAACATAACTTCCCGACAAGGATCGTATCGAATGGTTAACCGCTAGCTACTGTGGTCAATTAGTTCAGTCGCAAACAGCTGCAGGCGTAAGGACTCTTGGATGTACTTAAAATCAATACGCGGTACAACGCCGTAACGTACAAACTGCTTTATGACGGTCTCATAAGCTGCCGTAAAACATTTCTTGTGTTTCGGTTGAACAGGTACAGTTGCCGGCTACACTTGCCAGCAAGGCGGCCATCTGCGTCCTCAGGAGGAGCAACGCATTGAACGACGTTAGTAAGACTAGATTGTTTGAGGTTAAGACTCAGAAGTCCATGGGTTGTGGAGACCATTTTACATCAGATGCACGCTCGTTTGCTACTTTTTAAACATAAAAAACGTGGTAATCAAAACTAAATTCCTATATGTGCTTGAACGTGGAAGTGTTGCTAGTCGTAAAGATGTAAGATCGCTTCGGTTCTATGCGCAGGCGGTAACCGCTCCTCTCCAAACGAAACAAAACCATTGTTTTCACTCCTATCAACTTATCCGCATTGTGCACATTTCCATCCGAAACACAAGAAGGTTCGCGGCGTATTAGGAGGACGGTTACCCCCTCGTTGATTCAGGAGCCATTCATTGATTATATAAGGGTCCAGAAGGGAAGGCGTGGGAACGTTTTTGGAGAAGTCTACATACCCTTACTTTGGGTTCAAACTCATTTTTACATAATATATTTCAAGGCCGATATTTTTCATTACAAATCGCGCGGTCAAGTAATCGGTAATCTGTACTTGTAACAGTAAAATAATAAGTTATTTGTTGAAAGATAAAAATCGTTAATTTAAAAACTGGTACTTTCAGAGCGACGGATACTTTTCTAACATTTTATTATTACCAAAAAACAAATGGAATTTTACGTAAGAATAGAAAAATTTTACGTATCCTTATATAGGGTAGGAGTGGGGTCGAAAATTACTAAAATCATCCTTACGTAATTAATGAATGGACCCTACCTCATGTCAAATTTCCTCATATTAAGCAGAAGCGAAATTTCCTAATTCTACCAAAACAAACCAACACCATTTTACTGAGAAATACAGAGAATCTATTCACCCATGAGACCGATCCTATACGTTATTCGACGAAAACATTGTTATTATGTAGAAATGGAGCATTTATATTAGCTACTCGGAAACAAAGTGATTGAGGAAAACACGCCGTTCAACGCACGCACGCGCGCCACCCAACAACTAAATAAAAGTTTTATATTATCAACTCTTTTTATTCTTACACTTGCGTCGAGGAAAATTTCTGGTGGAGATCACTCAACTACGCTCGTAAAGAGTTATCAAGAATTCAGTTTAGAGTTCCATGTCCAAATGGCTATAGAAGGAACCCTTTTAATATTGTTATGTCCGTTTCTCACGGCCATTTTACTCAGACACATATTGTAGAGTCCGTCTCTCACGGTCATTTTACTCAGACACATATTGTAGTGTCCGTCTCTCACGGTCATTTTACTCAGACACATTAGTAGTGTCCATCTCTCACGGTCATTTTACTCAGAGACATATCGTCGTGCCGTCTCTCACCCCATTTTACTCAAACACATATTGTCGTGTCCTTCTCTCACAGTCATTTCACCGAGATAAATTGATTTCTTTATTGAAGAAATATGAACGACAATTGACGTTCGTGCCAAAAATCTAATGTCACAACTGACAGCTGTCATGCCAAGTTTTTTTTTTAATTCATCGATGGCAGTACGCATTTAGACATTTGCAACGCCAATGCGCTATTTTATAAACATTTAGATTGAGAGTATAAAAATAATAAAAAAACAGTAACAACTTAAACAGCGATACATTTAGCTTTATAACCTATTTATAGTAATAAAAACTCCATAAATGTAAGCTTTATGGCCGTCATGAAATATTCTCGAATCAACTAACGATCGACATTGTTTACGAAAAAACGTCCGAAAAGTTATAGGTACCAGTTACATCCTGCGACTTCGCATGCTTACACGCACACACATAAACATTATTTTATAGAAATCCTAAATAATTCTCTGGATAAATTTACTTTGCAGACTGTATGGTATACTAAGTAAAAGTCCCGTTCAAATCTGTTCAATAATTCTAAAGATAAACCAGTACAAACAAAAAAACAAAAATAGAAAAATAGTTTTTGTCTTCGTCTCGTGAACAAAGGCGTATCTTCAAAACTTACAGAAACTTTCAGCTTTAAAGATCTAATAAAAATATTTTTACTGAACAAAATTTACATGCAGACGCTACAAATTATGATTAGCATAGTTAAATTTGCACTGTTTTGTTGACTGTATTTAGATCATTTCATCATAGCATGTACAGCCAGCTCTGTGTGGGAGTGTTGATAATGCATTTTGTGTTGACAGACAGACATACATCTCGCTAATTCTCTAATAGAAGATAATGAAGCAGAGCTTACTATCTAACTAATAACTCGAACCATATATTTACTGTCTCCTGTGGTATTCCTAGTGATAATAGCTGTTATAGGCCTCCAGGTGTTGCCATTCTAGGAGGGAGGCCATGTCCAGCAGTGGACACGTGAAGGCTGATGGATGGAATAGCTGTTGCTGATACTACATAACTTCCTAGGAACTAAACATTTTAAAACCGTCGTTAGCCGGGAAAGTGACACAACTAGATTGAGTCAAAGTTTGTGTTACAACCATGGTGTTGTTTTCATAATAGTTGTTGTTACAACTGTTGTTGTCACCAAGTGGACTACACACTCGTTTATTACATAAATTTAAGTTGACTGTACTATGTCTTTTCTATGTAAGTAGGAAACGAGTGCAGTCCACGTGGCGACAAGTCACTGCCGCTTACGGACATCTATAATCAGCAATAAGTTTCATATGGAAATATTTTTGAAGGTGGTAGAACTATAGTTTTACCCAGGAAGTACCGCCGCCGTCCTCATAATATACCGTAAAGCGTTACTTGTGTTTCGGTTGGAGAGATGTGGTTACCGGCTACACTTTGAAGCGAGGCGACAATCTTTGTCCTCAGGAGTAGCAACGCATCTATGTTCGAGCTCAGATAGGATTTTAGGCATATTTTTGATTGCACATGGATGTCCATGGGCTGCGACAACTTACCTACTCAGATGGTTTGCAAAAATGTGATGTGTGATTGGAAGTGGAATTTTGATATGTATTGGCTAATCACGATTAATGATTTTTAATTGCAAACATTTTGAACCAGTCGCACGTCTCGTGTAATCTCGTGTAGTCTCGTTATCGTATAAACTAAAATGATCGCATTATTTTTCAATTATTGTTACTATACCTTTGGGAAAAGGAAGGATTGCTGTACGCTAAATGGGTTTGACGTTGGTACCACGGTGTTTCCACGTTTTAATTTCTCATATAGAATATACCTGGAGTCGCTCCCCCAGTGCATGGCGTAGATCTTCGCGAGATGACCGCGCAGCGTACGGCGCGTACGCATCTGGATACGACCGATCGGTTCCAGGTTCGCGGTCGCTTGCGCGAGCGACGTGTCGCATGCCGCTTTCCTTGCATCCTGCATAAACGGAAAAAAATACATTAATCACTAATTTATTATTTAATAACTAGTTTTTACTCGCGGCTTCGATCGCGTTGAAGCCTTTTTAATACATCAAGAAATATGTGTACAAAGTTTCATGATAATCGGTTGAGTGATTTTGACGTGAAAGCGTTACAAACAAACTTACATTCACATTTATAATATTAATATTAGTATAGTATGGATTAATACAAAAAAAAATAACAACTGAGGTGTATTACGTGGAGCCCGTACACACCTGTGTCGTACGCACAAATCTGTATGGATCACGGGCGAACACAAGTGCCGTGCTTACGTCGCCGTTACAAGACAGAAGGTGGACGTTACGTCTGGGTATTCGTGTTTATACTTTTACTATATGTAAGGATGAGAAATTATTTCAAATGTTTCATATTTTAATTTATATATTAATAGTCCAATAGAAAAGTCCATAATTTTTTTACCATCCCTAGGGTTGGAAATAATAGTTTTCCAAATCGATTTAAAAGAACAGGGCTAGGCCAGAACAAATTAAAAAAAATACAAAATCAGAACCTTGTTTTTTTTAAGGTCTGCAAACTCGTATAGTATTTAAAAATAAAACCTAGTAACTAATCTGTAGTCCAGTTAGAGCCTTTTGGACGCTTACATAAGCCTTACTCCGTGTCTGTCCGTCGCGTACAATGATCACAGGGTCGACCGAGCTGATCCGATTTACGCTGACATGTAATTAGATCTCGAATACGCGTTCCAGAACCTATATCGGAAAATATCTCTACTTTTCTCTGATCCGACTCGAAGGACCTAGGAAATTTAAAAATACTTCCAATATGCTGTTTCTAAGGTTTGTTTTACGTCGTTTTGTATCCACATAGAGAGAATTAGATCTCTTGGTATGCGTTAAGGGATGTCTATTGAAATATTACAATATTTTTTGTGATCTGACTCGAAGAATCTAGAACACAAAAGAAAATTCTTCATATGAATTAGTATTCAATCAGTTTAATGTTATTTTATAACTTAACCGAAAACATCCATAAAAAACTTTAAAAGTACAGACTTATACAGTTAATTCCAATTTTAAGTAAATTGAGAGTATTAGAAAGCAAACTATTTATTTCACATGGATTAGATAGGGAAATATCTACAATTTGTATGCAAACCGACTCTAAGGACCGAGAACATTTTGAAAGTATTTCTAATACGTTAATACTCCTTCAAATGGTTTTACATCGCATTTAGAAGCTAATGGAAAGCATTACAATGAATCGGCGTCTTCCTGTCTATTCATACAAGGGTATTACACTAAGCTATCAGAATATATCACGCAGCCCAAACAACTATGACATAACAAGGAATAACCAAGGGTGCATATTTAAGAGGCTGAACTAGAATATTCTAGAAAAATATAACGTATTTAGTTTTCTATTCGTAATTAGTATTAAGGATGAACAACTGATAGGGCAGAATAGTCCTCGAGTGCCCATCACGTCTAGGCAATAGGAGCACAGGGACGTCCCCCAACCAGATGAACCAACGAACTGATAATGAGCGGGTAACTGCTAGATGTAGAGGACACAGAACCAGTCAGAGTGGCGGCACCTGAGGGAGGCCTTTGTCCCGCAGTAGACGCGTAAAGACTGAATGGATGAAATGAGTCTTAAATTATATGTTACACTTACACGGTGCATGGTGGATTATGACCTATCCCATCACAATCTAACAGAAGACTCGTGCACAGGTATGAAGGCAGTAAGAGTTTCATTGTGCTTATGGGGTGATGGAAAAAGGGAGAATTTCCAATGAAAGTTTTCTGGTATCTTCTTATCTAAAGCAGAACCAATTAAAGAATCCACACTGTCGAAACCGTTGAAACTAACGTTAAAAGTGGTAGAGCCGTTAGAGCTCGCCCGGGGCAGGACCACCGCCACCCTCATAGCTCGCCGTAAAGCAACATGTTATTTATGTATTGTGTTTCGGTTGGGCAGGTGTGGTTGCCGGATACACATTATTGGAGGCGACCATCTAGTCCTCAAGAGTAGGAAAACATCCACGTCCATCCTTAAATAGAACTTCTATTCTATTTGAGATTGGACGTGGTTGTCCATGGGCTGCAGTGACCACTTAACATCAGGTGGCCTGCATGCCCGTTTCTTACACTTTCATAATAAAAAAAACTAGTCCTGAAATTTTGCTGATATATTCTTATATAGCACTAGTGGGCCCAGCAAACGTACCGGTAATAAATTTTAGCCTTGTATCATATTGCTGCGCCTCCTATTGGGTGTAATTATAAATCTAAACCATTCTTGGATCCACCCGAAGACAGACTTTCATTAAAATATGTGTCAGCCGTTTCTTTTTTAAATGTGAGAAGTGTAGCAAACGAGCATGCAAACCACCTAATGTTAAGTGGTTGCAGCCTATAGACATCGACGTACAACCACAAACACGACTGAAGTCCTATCTGAGTTTGAACGTAGATGCGTTGCTATTCCTGAGCACTAAGATGGTCGGCTCGCTTCAAAATGTAGCCGACAACCGCACCTCTCCAACCGAAACACAAGTAATGCTTTACGGCGGATTGTGAGGGCGGCGGTGGTACCGCTCCGGTTGAACTATAATTCTCCCACCTTTTACGCGTTTTGGAGGAGTTCAGTGACATAAACACGCACAGAAGAATGATGTACATATATAAAGATAAACGAACATCACAAACGATAAGGTTGGAAAGCCACCGCGTATTCCCAAGATGATTGTTTAATTACATTCGGATGCAGATTTAAATCCGTAACCCTGTTTACGAGGGTGGTTTCGCGAGCAAGTAAAATGTATATGACACGAACGTAATGTTATATTCATGTGTTTTCGGGATACGTTCTAGGTCAATCCGACACGTCCCAGTAACTCGGGATCGGAAAAATGTCTCTAGCTGAACAGGTATCTTCTACCTAATGTAATAGGCGACTGTAGGAGGAGAGAATAGAAGACTGTAGTTTGGGTACTGAAAAGAGCTACGGTATCCCCTGCTTGTTCTAAGAGGCGATTGAAGCTAGGGATCTGAAAAAGCTACGGTATTTCCTGCCTGTTGTAAGACAGATTATAGGTTGAGTCCAGAAAGGAGCTATGGTATCGCCTGCCTGTCGTAAGCGGAGGCTTGTTTGGGACCTGAAAAGACCTACGGTATCTTCTATCTATCGTTAGAGGAGACTGTAGTTTAGAACCTGAAACGATCTACGGGATCTCTTGCCTGTCATCAAAAGCGCCTAAAAGCAGTCCTCCGGGATTTTGAGCTCCCTGATATTTAAAGCGTGTTTTTTTTAATTATATTTTTTTCTGGAATCATATGACTAATTATTTGGTAAAATTTCATCAAATTGATGTGCCGTCTATTGAACAAGGTTTCTGGACTATATCACATTATACTACTTTCCTCAGGACCAGGGCAGTTGCCAATCAAAGTTTTAGGAGAGAAGGTAGGCAAGACGCGTTTACGGACAAAACCGCGAACTATAGTTAGTACTCGATATTTTCGGACGTCGACAAATCGAAACACGCAACAAATAAATCTTGTGAATCGTGTGTTAATCAGTTTCTCAACACATCGTCCTAATGTGTTATGTACTACCGTTGATTATTTCAACACATCCAGCCCACATAGGAGAGTGAGCGTGAACATTGTTGCGAACAAAACAAATGTGTGGATTTATCGGGCGACTATACGCGTTTGATGGCTCCACTTGATTTTGTAATGTACTGACATTGATTAGGATTTTCGAAATAAAGTCCAATATCATCATCAGGAGTTGCAACGCAACTTTGATTATTTAATCTTTTTCTTTTAGAAGAGCAAATAACGAGCCTCCAGGCTACCTGGCGCTATATAAGCGCTGCAGGCTATATCCACATCCCACCTCAAACAGGATTGACGTCCTGAACCTCAACCTTAGCCAACAGGGCGTTCAAAGCCGATGTACTGATTTTACGTTGAACCGTTGACATTCATTAAGTGCATGTCCATAAAATAAAATATGTGAATTTGAAACCTGCTACTCATGAAGATTAAAATATTCTGCCTTATAATTGCATTATGCATCCACACCTCTTCAAACAAAGCACAAAAATTGCTTCGCGGCGGATTAGGATTCCGCTATCCGCTAAAAACGATTAACTCTACTGGTCTAAGCTAAACACAAAAGTTGCTTTACGGCAACATATGATAGCAACGGTCGCACGTCCCCGGTAAGACTACGGTTAATTCAGGCCACAATCAATGGCTGTTGGTCGACTTCAGATAGAACTTCATACCCCCTATTCTTACATGTAGTTTAGATCATATCAGATAGGTGAGAATTGAGTTACATACAGATACAGGCTTCTGTTAGCGTCATCTACCGTCTACCGTTTGAATTAAATTGAAATTACGCATTACTATCACCTCGACGATATATCAGTTTTATATGTCAACAAGTAGGATAAGTTCTTATAACAAGATCTTTTTTACGATTTCCCAACAATCGTCTTTTTTGAGTTGATTAAGAGGAGTTATGCTACAAGTAGTTGATTTCACATATACAAAAAAGGTGGCACTGACCATTTACCTTTCTACCGACTCTCCTCCCGGTCAACGTTAACCAACAGGCGCTCAAAGCCGATGAACCGATTAGTAACTTTGACATGAATTAAGTGTATGTAAATACCTTATAATGGACTAAAATTTTTCATTTTGAATTTTACGATCAAATGAATGGCACGCTCGTTTACTACGTCATTTGAGAAACTTTCAATAAGTAATTATTGTTAAGTGAATAAACATTTAAAACTGAAATTGATTTAACTCAGCGATAAATTTTTCTAACGTTGAGAATACAATAATGTTAAAGTAAATTCTCTGTGTCGACACGCACCGAACATCCTTGAGTATTGAGAGCAAAACAAACTATTATTTGCCACCCACATAGATACCTACTACGTAGACGAACTAACCAAACAGACTTCCAGTGCAAAACAGTTTTGGTAACGCTAAGTCAAATATGGTGTGGCTGATTCTCTAATTTTCATCATTTTCCATTTTTAACCATATTCTAGCGTTCTTGGAACCATGCCGCATGGACTCGGACTTCCTTTAGATTGATTAGGTTAGGCTTTTCTTATTATTCGTTTTAATATTTTAGTCATTGTCAATATAGAAGATTTTTTCTTTATTCTTATAAAGTTTTATATTACCATCTTCATTTTATTCCCTCCATTACTATATTTTTTCATTATTGCAAATAATAATCACATATTTCATAAAAAAAACTACATTCCTATCTTATCTACGATATCTATAAAAATATTATTTTAATTTGTAAACCTCTGTAGAACCGCCCGTATCATTTAGCGGTGACACTACACGGCAAAAAGTACCTAATTCTCCTCCTTGGATTGCTTTAGATCAATTCTTAAAAAAAAAAATTAATGGTGTGTCAGACTTTTTTTCAAAACAGACTTCCAATGCAAGGAACTTTGTAATAAAAAAACAAATCCCGAAGAGAACTCCTTTTAAAAATATTTTAATCTCGGACGAAATACTTATATCTTTAAAAGACACGCTTCCAATCGGCATACGGCATACAGTCTCTCGCGTGTATTAATGGACATGAAAAAAAGTAGCAGTCTATTTGATCAATTCGTCTATGACACACCCAATCCATTGAGCCGTGTAAACAAATTGTATGGGCAAAAGAAACAATCCTTCTTAGCTTAGCCTTCAATGGTAACAACAAAGTTAACCAGCTTTGCCTGACACCCAGTACGGCAAAATAAGGCCAATTTAAAAATAAAATTCCCCACGGGGTGCAATCCCAGCCTTTTCATAAATTAAAAAACTATAAAACAGGTTCTATGCCGTATAGCATTTTATGACGATGTAATTCTGGGTGCCACGCGCTTGCGTCTCGTACATGAATGTCGTGTAGAAAAATATCCGTACAAGCTTACGGACGCACAAGAATATTATTCAGTATAAAATACTGTGTAATGTATTCTATCTCACTGTCTATCCGACTTAATTCTATACATTTATGTGTTTGTTTCTTCCTCATGACGCATTTTCGTTTCATCGAATTTAACACTTTGACTGCGGCGCTCAAATAATACATCGGGTCGTTACGGGAAGCGGCACTAAACAGCTGTTTTCTCTAAACTGGAGATGAGCGGATAATTCACAGAAATGTTATATTTTTCATCGTTGTAGCATCTACGAATACACGGACGTTGTTTTCGACCGTAGCCTTGCGCTGCCGACGTAAACACAGCATTTGTGTTCGCCCGTAATCCATACAGATTTGAATGTACACCACGGGTGTGTCCAAGTCGCAAACGCGTTTCGCCATGCAATACACAGCAGTGGCGTACGCTGCAGGGAAACTGTTAAAATCAAAACGGGTCTGATGGTTTAGTACAAAAGCCATAGTTACCCGTATAGCATTCTTGAGGGTCTCTGCCTCCTGGCGCAGGCTGTCCAGCTCATTCATTGTGCCTCCACGAACTTTATTCTCGCTACCGCTAAACCGCCGTGCGCCGCCTCACGCTACGCACTCTGCTACCACCTATAAGACAAGATAAAAAAAATGTTAATAATATACGAATACTATAAATTAAGGACAAAACAAAAGGTTAACTAGTAACAGAGCTATAGTGCAACCGGGGAAGTACCACCGTGGCCTTCGTAATCCGCCGTGTTTTTTGGTTGGAGAGCTACGGTTACCGGTCACCTAAACGATGCGACCGTCTTAGTCTTCAATAGTTGTAATGCATCTACGAGCTTAGATAAGACTGCAGCCCTGTTTGAGGTTGTATATGATTGTCTATGGGCTGCAGCGACTGCTTAACATCAGCTAGCCTGCATGCTCATTTGCCTCCTTCTGATATAAAAAATCTTGACGGGAGGTTTTCAATGGCCATCATAATGTTCTGCCAGACACATGTGGTTCACAGTAAAATTCTTGGTCAGGAAGACATATCGCTTCTTTGCTTCAATAACGTGTTATCTTAAAAAACACAATTGTACAGTAGGGCATTTTTTACTTACAAAAAATTATTTTACTTAATTGTGTATTTTTTTACGATTATTGTAGATTACGTACAAAAATTTAACACCTTAGCTATCTCAAATCAAACACGGAGATTTTAATTATCAAATAAA
>DWON01001086.1:0-26512 GCA_018251015.1 Phocides pigmalion okeechobee | reverse complement strand
GGCTGCAGTGACCACTTAACATCAGGTGGCCTGCATGCCCGTTTCTTACTCTTTCATAATAAAATAATAATAATAATTAAAATTGTATAACCATCCAATAATACATTGAAGCGTGTTGGCGTATGCACCAGGTCTCAACTCGTCTGATGGGATCCATGCCCAGCATAAACCATTCAAAGGATTATGCCTGATAATGAAATAAGGCATGACATATCATAGAGCTAAATTTACCTCCCCCTCTCATAATACACTGAGAAACTCTCTCTTTCTCTTTCTCTTTCTCTCTCTCTCTCTCTCTCTCTTGAAAAGCTTTGATTGCCGGCTACACTTATAAGCGATCCTCAATCCTTAAGAATATGAACGTAGGAATTCAGATAGAAGTTCTACGTGGATGTCCATGGCATCAGGTAGCCTAAATAGTTGTCTGTTACCATTCTTACATACAAACAAAAAATAAACTTACTTGTAGGCGTGTTGACTTCCGAGTGCGGCGTGAGATTGGATTGCGCCATCAGTTTCTGTCGCACCTCGCGTATTTTCAGTTGTAACGTCGTCTTTGTGGGGAATATATCCATGTGAGTCGCCTGTAAATATCAATTATATGTTTTCACAAAAGAAATAAGTTGTGTTCGCTTTGGAAATTCTGGATAGTTGTTTACATTTGTGTAGATACTGAGTTGACCAACTTCTTCAGTGTTACAAACATGTCTGTAATGAACTTCATTGAATCTCCTATATGTATCTGGCGTAGTGTTTTTTTATGTCTGCTAGTGATTTTACAAGTTGTATCTTGTCTTCTGTAAGTGGTATCTGTAAAGTTGTAAATCTAAGTGTATACGTATCTGGTGTGGTGGTAAGGTATCTCGTAGTGTATATAGTACCTCGCGGTGCGGTAACGGTGCGTCGTACGGAGGCGTACCTGGAAGTGCGTGGTGGCCTGCGTGGAGGGGAACATGCCCTGCTCCTGGAACAGCTTGAGCACGAGGTGGCGGCGCTGCTCCAGCACGCGGCGGTGGCCCGCCTCGCCGCGCGCGCCCGGCGCCGAGCACGGCGTGCGCGGGGACATGTCCTCGCCGCCCTCCGACACTGCAATCACATCATTTTTCTGTATATTTTTTTACACTTTGCGGCGCTCATCTATTAAATCGAATCAGTGTTGCTGGAGGTAGCACTAAACTGGAGATGTTTTCTCTATACTGGAGATGCGAATTAACAGAATGTCCTGTTTTTAGCATCCATGTAGCATCTACGATTACACTTAAGTAGTTTCCGCCTGCAGGCTTGCAGCGCCGACGTAAATGTAGCACTTGTGTTTGTCCGTAATCTATACAGATTTGTACATACATACCAGTCGTGTACAAGCCGCGCGCGCGTTACGTCGCGGAATACATAACTGTGTGTCCCAAAGGGAAAGTGTTAACTAAGACAATATGGAAAATCTATAACCAAAGCACAAACAAGAAATATCCTCGAGATTCACTTCCTCTTTTTTAAAGAGAATAATTTCAATATTGATAATTATTATTTTTTTGTATATAATTATGGCTAGCTTTTCATAAACATGAACCATTTTTTTTTATGCGAATCGACATACTTTCAAGTTCATGACTCAAGGCTCAGTGAGGAATAAGTTAATAATAATATGTATTTCATTATCTGATCCCATACAATAATATTTCTGAAAGACTGTTCTTCTATGTTACCTCTGAAACTGTCGAGGTTAAAGTCAGGTCCAAAGAACGTGTTCCCGACCAGCTTGGTGGTGGTGTGCGGGGTGCCGTACGAGTGCGGCGTGGGCATGCCGTTGCCGTTGATCACCTCGGGCTCCAGTTGCGGCGTCACCACGGTTGTTTCTTCCTCTGGAAACCAAAATAAACATTAGTTTAAAGCGAATATCTTGTGACTTCCATTTTATTTTTTATTTTTTTATTGCGATAGAGTAAGAAACGGGCATGCAGGCCACCTGGTGTTTAGTGGTCACTGCAGCCCATGGGCAACCACGTCCAATCACAAACAGAACTGAAGTTCTATTTAAGGATGGACGCGGTTGCGTTCCTACTCTTGAGGACTAAGATGGTCGCCTCCAATAGTGTGTATCCGGCATCTTTTCGCTAATGTACGAAAGATGGCGACAGTCGTATGTTCATTCATGCCATTCGTTTTTTTAATAATAATGCATTACAAAGTCCAAATTAAGACTGTGTCCTGGACACATCCTTTATTTCAGTACTTTATTGTATTAATTTAAAAATACAAATATCAAATAATGAATTGTGGAAATCATATGTTACATAAGATTTGAAATATCTTATTGCCAAAAGATATGTTACATTTATTGATTATGAGATAAGTGTCTTGCAGGAGTTGAGTTATCATGATTTTGAATATTTTAATCAAAAACCTCTATTTATCACCATATCACACTTATTTCTGTTTAAAATACATAAGTTACTTAAATGTATATACATGTAATAAGTATTTAGAAAAGAAAACTACATACAACAGAAAAACATAGACAAAAAAGAAATACAACATCACAACTATAAATTACTTTGGTTACTGACACACTGTGATAAGTCTTTTAGTTGGACCGTTCTGTAATTCTATTCCTTACATAAATATATTCCTTACATAAATATTATTCTAGACATCTTAAAATTTAGGTTAGGAAGGCTCCAGTTCGTTGTTATGGTACCGTACAAGGTACCAACCCATACCCATTTTGTTGTGTTTCTTGCGCATGTAGAGCTGCGGGCTGCGCGGCACCACCATGGCGCCGCCCGGGCTGCACGCGTCCGGCTTGAACTGCGGCAGCGTGCTGAACTTCTGCTCGAAGTTCACCGTCTCCAACACCCTGACAATCATAGTACATCATTTACTTGCATGTACACTAATAATAAAGTTGGAACTGCTCGCTGTCCGGCCATGGAAAAAATATGATAAAAAAAGCAACAGCCTTTATTTATCCAATACAATAAAAAAAAGGTGTTCAAACATGTTAACACTTTCCCTGCGCTGTACAACACTGCTATGTATTACTTGGCGTAACGCGCGTGATACACTGATGCTAAAAAATACAACATTTCTGTGAATTGTAAGCGCATGCCCAGTCTAGAGAAAACGGCTCCTGTTTAGTACGGTCTCCTGCAACGCTGACTCGATGTAATATATGGGAGCCGCAGTGAAAGTGTTAAAAGGTTTGTAGGATGACAAAAATTAAAAAAAAAAACTCATTTGTCTATGAAATTGCGTAAGCAAATAAGATGTTTGTTGTGAATTCCATATAGAAAATCTTTAAATTTAATTCAAATCACTTATTTCAGGCAATATAAACAACATACAAAAAAGTATAATTGAGTACAAAGGCCCATAGTATAAATACCTTACAGACTAACATACATACTGAATATACATATAACTACGTCACGATTTCTTTACGACGTGATGTACAGGTATCGTGACTCCCAGAGGTCGTCGCCGTCCTCGGAATTTACGGAACATAACTCCCTTTCGCCACATGTTAAAGAAGTATAAGTTCTTATTAGTACATATTTTTATTAAGTTGTAAACTTACTTGTCTCTCCCATCTTCATTTCCCTTCTTGAAGAGACTCTTCTTCAGCGAAGGGCTGGGTAAGTTGTCGGTGTGTTTAGGCGAATGCAGCTGTTCCATGGGCTCGTGGGGCGTCGTGGGCCCGCTTTCGGACCGCGGGACGGTCTGCTCATTGCTGCCTGTTGATCCTGTTGAAGTGCCTATGAACATATTATATGTGGTAAGTATATCTTCTACAGCTTTTATGAGGTCTTTTTCTGGACATAGGTCTGTTTTATTTGGATCCAATCAGATCGCTTCTGTAGATGTAAAGTTTTTACTTCAAAAAACTTTATTTTTATTCAAAAGTACGTAAAATACCGAATACTAATACCAGCCACCTGTGTTAACCTCTGATGTTACATCAGCCTCACGTCAAATGATCACAAATGTTTCTACACGCCATGTTTGAAACTGATTTGTTTAGAACATAATATAATATGTGTTCATATGTATGTATGAATTGCATGTCGGCCTTATCATAATAACTAGAAAGCGGAACTTTTCTGCTGCTGCTAGTTTTTGCCTACAGATTCATTAATCAAGTTACCTCGACTCAGTCTCTTCTGTAACGGCGCCCGGCCTAACTGCGCCGGCGTTGGGGCGAGAGGGAATGGACGAGCTTCTTCCACGGGAGCATCCCATTGGCTGCCAAAATACAAATTCCACTATATATTTTCTTAATGAAATTGAAGCTAGTTACAAACATGCTATGATGGTAAAATAAAATTTTATTTTACTAAGAAATAGAACCAAATGTGCATGCAGGTAAAAAAGTAGAGTATAATATATAAGATGGCATACTTACGGTTGCGGTTTAGGCACTGTGTTATGGTTGTTGCTTTGCGAGACTATCACAGACTGTCCGCTCTGGACTGGTTGGCTGACGTTTATATTGGGACTTGGTTTGGTTTCCACTTCTGTAAACGTACATAACAACTTAACATAATAATTATACAGACAAAATGTCACACTTTATTATACTGTTCTCAATGTAATGTTTAAAAAAAGAATGGGAATCTAACTCACTGCCCCCAATCAAGCAGTCATGGTTGCTAACCGCTAGGCAAATATTTTTGGTATTATCGTCGAGCATTTCTAACGCCTTAACGCATACAGTATATTTGCTTGTAACTTATTCAATCCAGGGTAAATGTTTGAAAAATTTATATATTAAGATATAAAATAAAAGTAAATTAGGATTAATATCTGTCTACATGTATAGACATAATATATATGGACATAGATATTATTCTAGGATATAAAATATGATGATGACTAACAGACCAAGTAACAAATGCATAGCCTAAACCACTAAATCAACACTTGTAAAGTTTTGCAAATGGTTTCTTTTTGTACCGTAAGTGACCACTAAGAAAGGATTTTTGGAATAACAACGTCCTATAGTGTAAAATTGCATGATTTTTTGTTTGTTTTATAGATTTCGTTCAAATATACCACAAAAATCACTGGTAGATTTATTGACATGTATCGTAATATGAACGTCTATATGAGCAAGATCTCGGATAAAACCTATAGTTTTTTATAAATAAATTACAAAGACATACCAGTGGTGAAGGAGGGCACGTAGAGGCGCTGCACCTGCAGGTAGTGCATCTGCGCGTCCGTGGGATTCTCGCTGGGCTGGCTCGCCTTGATGAACAGGTTTCCCGACGCGTCCACCGATAATGTTATTGGACCTGTTGACCAACAAGTCCAGATGATTTATTTATACCCTTACCATACCCTACAAGTTTTCATTAAGACTAAAAAATAGTTCTCAATAGTTAGATCCAGGCATCATAAAGATTATGTTTACTTACACAACAATTACTGCTATTATATAAAAGTCCATTTTGTTTGTGCCCCTTTAACGCAAACCCATCAATTTTGTACACAGAGTTGCTTTTGTTAGCGTTGTATAGACTATGGATTATCATGCTGTATTATCTTGCAACTAAGCAATGACCACTGATAATTACAACTAAAATAACTCCATATTTAAGCAATATTTGTCCAATTATGTATTGCTGTACAGTTTATAGTATGGATACAAGGTTGCATGTCGTGGGAAATGCCGCGAATTAACCCTATTATTATATAAACACTAACCCGTACCGCTGTCAGAGATATTCCTCTTCACAAGCGTCACACTCTTCAACAACGCGTTGCTTAAGGCGGTCGACGTGGGCGGCTGGCTGACCGGTTGGCTGACCGAGTGGCTGACCGAGTGGTTGACCGACTGACCGATCGACTGATTTATCGACTGATTCATCGACTGACCCATCGGCTGACTCGGCATCGCGATTCCGCTCGATATCACTTGCACTCCGCTCGACGTCGGCGAGTTCATTATGGACGCTATCGCATTGTCAAGAGCGGCCTGCGTCGAAAGGTTCGGGGTGCTCAGCGATATACCCTGGACGCTGTTCGTGAGGCTTTGTGTGCTCGGCGTCGGCGGCTGGGATATGTGCGGGGAACTCGGCACTTGGTTCGATAGGGATTTGTTCACTGTCGTAAATGCAGTCCATTGTCTGTGGTTATCGCCTGGAAGAATTTATGATATCGGTCAAAACTATTACGCGAATATATTTGTTGTTTCCCTGATGAATATATATGCTGTTGTTGACATTAACGATTGCTTTCACACTTTTTTATTTTTTATTATGAAAAAGTACGAAACGGGTATACAGGCCACCTGATGTTATGTGGTCATTGCAGCTCATAAACAACCACGTCCAATCTCAAATAGAACAGAAGTTATATTTAAGGTTGGACGCGGATGCGTTCCTACTCTTGAGGACTAAGATGGTCGCCTCCAATAAAGTGTTTCCGGCAACCACACCTCCTCAACCGAAACACAATACACGAAGAACATGTTGCTGTACGGCGGGATATGAGGGTGGCGGTGGTGCCGCCCCGGGCGAGCTCTAATGACTCTACAACCTTTCACACTTGATTTCATACTGATTTATTTAATATTTTATTTTATAATTGAGACTAAATAATGCTATGCAACTGTTTACTACTTCATAATTTATACAAAAAAACGTAACAAGACATTAAACATTGTCGTCGAAACAAATTCGTACTATTTCTTTAAACATTCCATTAATATTTAATTTTTATTGTTCTAAAATTCAAAAGATGTACTTGAGCCAATGTATTTAATAAGTTATAATACCTGTATCCGCATGTGTAGACTTAAACGCACCACCAGTGGGTTGGAATACTTTCGAACCACCCGGGCTGGAAGCTGTGATACCTCCCAACAGATTGTCAGAAGATCCAGCTCTGAAATAAAAAAAAAATACATTTTATATTACAGAAATAAACTCTTTTGTAACGGCTATGAAATGTGAAAAGCATAATACAATAATTCTGTGCAATGATCAGTGTCAAAAACGTTTTCTTTTTCATATTTATATATTTCATTATCCAAAGCCATTAATGCAGCGACAATGAATGAAAAAAGTTTCATTCAAATTAGTGCATTTATAACGTGATGCTGTAATAGACTGTGTAATGGACAATGAAACAAAAAAAAATGAACTTTATACCATTTTCCAAAAATATTTAATGTTCAAACAGGGCACACTTCGAGTTTTATTTTAAAGACATTATATGTACCAAATTAATTTAATTTTCACCTAATGAGTCCTTACAAAAATGCTACCATCTTCCTTTTAAATCCTCTACCATCCTGCCGCTGGGCAAGAATATACTCCAATGATAAATATACGCCATAAGCCACCATGGTTGCCAACTACGTATTAGACTTGTTGACTTGAAACTATGAGAAACTCTCCAGAAAAGCAATAATTAATTAAATATTAAATAAATATAAATTTAAAAAAAATATATAAGGCCGAAAAAAGGTATCACTGCTTATACCTTCATCATAATGTTCGTATTAAAATCTTACCTGGCTTTGATGGGCTTAGGCCGTCTGGTGTGGTCGTGATGGGTCAAATAGTCCCTCGCGTCCAATCCTTCTGAATCAGAATCCGTGACCTTCTCTCCGCACTTCAAGTCTATCTCTAGCGGTTGCGGCGGAGCTGGTGGTTCTTCCAAAGATTGTGTCATCTGAAGGTAATGATTTTGGGTTGAATTATTAGAATAATTAGTATCATGAACGCAATGACAAAGCCCAGATACGAAACAGAAATCAAAATACTAAATTTTTAACCTTGTTAGCCGGGAATAACCACAAGTAACTTCTGTTTATTAGTTTCTTATGGGAATTACGATCAATCGCGAGTCGCCGCCGTAATCAAGACGAGACTAGAATATGTATTTCATGCTCACCATACTATTAAACTACATACCACTAAACTCACCATGGGCTCGTCGTCGCTGAGCTGCGGCGACCCGATGTGGTTGTACGAAACGCTCATCTGCATGTCGTTGCCGCTGTTCGGCGCGCCGCTGTTGGGGCCGTCGGACGGGGTGCGGGGACTCTGTCAAACAAATAAATATATATGCCATACATAATACATGTTCTTTAAAAATCATGAGGTTCTTTATAATAATTGTAAGTCTGTTAAAAATAGTTATGGACACCATAATTAACGAAACCAGAGAATAAAAACCAAAAAGGTGTCATAGAAAAATTTCACATTTGTACGTGAAGCCTGTACAAAATCAACAAGCAGCAGTTTATGAAGTGGATGTAATGCACAAACATACAGTTCACTCGATGGTAAGTGGTCACTTACTCCTATATTTAAGTAAATTTACATAGATAGAGGGAATACATACGTTGTTATAATTTAAACAAACAAGATTTACTTTCCACCAAAAATGAGTATATTTGTACATCTACCGTCTACTCTCTATTCTAGTCCATCCCTAGCAAGATTTTAGAAGATTTGTATTTTTTTTTATTGTCCCCCGCAAATTGTCTGTTTTTAATATTTATTTAGTGGCAAAAAGAAGTTTACCTGTGGCATGGAACCAGTAGGATCTCTACTGCTTGAAGATTTCCTTCTATCCTTATTGCACCACTTCCACTCAGGATATGCCTTAAAATGTGCTTCCTTTACCTGAACAAAATAACCAAATAATGTAAATAAATGGTAGTAAATATTTAATATATATGGAAAAGTTACTGAATTCACATACATCACTCTAATATAAATGTACATTTTATTGTAAATTTTATGGTCGATAAGAATAAAAAGTAAGCTAATTTTGTATTGTGTAATATTTAAATAATCTTCTATGAGGGTTTGATATGAAGAAAAAAACGTACAATATATTATAACATGCACAATTATTAACACTTTCCCTGCGGCGTAAAACACTGCTGTGAATACACAACGTTACCGTTTGCGGTTTGTACACATCTGTTCTGCATGTACATACAAACTGTATGGATTACAGACGAACATAAGTGCAGTGTTATATCGACGCTACAAGACTGCGGGTGGACATTATTTCTGTGTATTCGTATATGATACATACATGCTAAAAATACAATACTTCAATGAATTGTCGACGCATCTTTAGTCTAGACAAATAAGCTCCAGTTTAGATCCGTTTCCCGCAACGCCGACCCGATGTAATACGCCGCAAAGCGTTAATTAGTCAACTTTATAAGCGATCTAAAGGAGACAATAGCGGATATAAAGCTACAAGCGCGGGTTACCAGGCTGGCCAGCTCGTTGTACTTCTGCTTCTCGTCCGGCTTGAGCGCGTACCACCACTCGCCGAGGATCTTGCTGACGGTGCGGTTGTCCTGGTTGGGGTGCATCTGGTGCACCATCTGCCGGTGCCGCTTCGAGAAGATCATGAACGCGTTCATCGGCCGCTTGATGCGACTCTCCTTCTGTATCGAAACACACCGTGTTGTAATTGAACCATTCTTATGTTCATAGTGAGCCGCATAACAAGATGAATAAATAACACTCTTATAGCCCCAAGCTAGGATATTACAAGTACACAATCATCTAAACCTAGATATCCAGATTTATCATGTGGATCTCTGTCTAGCTGGAGATCAAACCCGGAACCTTAATTCTCAGACGAACCAGTATGGAACATACAAGATTTATAAGAAACACTGAAAAATAAATGGATTATGATCTGTATTATTTTAGACACTTAATTACTAATACATTACAACAATTATGACGTTCCCAACACGTTCGGCATTTCATTACCTGGCGTGTGTATACAAGCTAATGCTAGATGCATTGTTCAATTTCAGGCAAAAGATCAGTACTTTTAGATTATAAATATTAACTAGTGGCATTAAAAATTGGACACAGTCGCACTACATATTCCCATTTGGTACAACTACTGTTAAATAAAAAAAGTCTTACTTTATCTTGCGACGAGAGGCTCTGCGAACGTCGTTTAGCGGAGTCCTCGCTGCCACCGGCGCCGGGCTCCTCACATTCAAACACCTCATCGTCTTCATCCGTACACATCGATGTCACGGCATCTGTTATGATTTAAAAAATACAAAATAGATAAAAACAGGACACAAATAATTACTTCAACCACTCGGTCTCTAACAAGAATGCTTTAGGTGTGTCTGTTACTACACATAATGAATGACGAAAATATAAGATTGTACTTATTGAGTCCTTTACCCGTTACAGTTTATGTATATAAATAATGTTTAGTAAATGATAACCACCAATGCAGGTCAGATTACTTTCATCACCGAGGGATGACCCAGACTCTTTGGGCCTCGAGGTATGTCCTCTTTGCCCGGGTCTGAGCTCGGAGTTTAATCTCGGCTTAATTATGATAGCTCTCGCCAACTGTTAAGTGGGGGAGGCTAGGGATAATCCCTCCACTCCCCGCCCCGCGTCCCCATGTTTAACTCCCGCTGCGTCCACTGTCCGCCCGCTAGTTAGATTACTTTATTTTTTTGTCATTTGGTTAAACAGTGAAGAGAAATACCTCGAGGAAACCTTCATGCTTGCGAATTCTACATAAAGTTCATGTTGTTCGCTCGTGTGATGTCTACAAATCCGCATAGGACCAGCGTGATGGACTATGACATAAACCTTGGACTGAGGCCTCAGCATAGGATAGGACAGTATAAGGTTGACAATAAAACGTAGTCACCGTTCTCAGTCTTGATTTGATCCTCGGTCTTGGTATGCGGCGTGTGCGGCGTGTGCGGCGTATGAGGCGTGTGCGGCGTGTGCGGCGTGTGTGGCGTGCGCGGCGTGCGCGGCGAGGGCGGGCGCGGCGCGGGCGGCGACGCGGCGCGCAGCAGCGGCACCAGCGACTGCCACGGGAACACGCCGCTCGGCACGCCGCCCGTTGACACTGTATATGCAAAGTTGGAATTCAATTATTCTATATGATAGCATCAAAGCGGCACTGCCTTCCGGATATGTGGAACATCTATACAAATACAATAAATAAAATTGGAGTGTCTGTTTGTAATATCAAAATAATCACGATTTACTAAATGCATATGTTTGTATACACGTTACATATACCAAAGTAACTTTTTTTTAATTTTCGTCTGTCTGTGTGTTTGTTCCGGCTAATCTCTGGAACGACTGGACCGATTTTGACGGGACTTTCATTGGCAGACAGTTGATCTAATAAGGAGTAAGTGGCATGAGCAAAGACTGCGCGCAATACTGAATAGTGTAACCTTGCAACATTATTTTATATGATTCTAAAATTCAAAAGCAGACGAAGTCGCAGGTGTAGTTGCAGTACCTCATATAGAAATGAAGTCAGTCACAGATGCGCTCCTACTTCAGAGGACTTAAATAGTTTGCCTCTTTTACACGCTAATACATATTTTCATTTATACTCATTTATTACTTCTTCAATAGGAATAAGGTGAAACAGATATAGCCCAGTGGTAAGACTAACATGGAATTTCTTGGAATTTCTGTGGTTTACATCCCAGGAACATCAATTATTGCTTTAATAGTTATGGAATATGTCATGGTACATGCTTGAAAGTTGCGTATATAAATGTAAAATTTCCCAACGCAAATGTCACGCACGGTAAACTAATCCTTCGCATTCCCAAAGGAAACCCGTGTCTCACAATTAGTCAATGCTAATTATAAAAAAAGAAAAATTTACAAATACAATAGGAACTCAAAAAGATAACATGAGCTTGCAAATTAATCTCTTTTTCATCATACATTAACATAACTTACCAATAATAGCAGTATGAGATGTAGGCGGAGGCAACACAGGCAGCAACTGGTTAGGATGAACGATCACAGCACTACTGTTAATGTTGTTTACCTAAAAAATTAAAATTTACAATAAAATAAGAAAATCCTGTATAATGTCCGAAAACTGTTAATGTTGTTTACCTAAAAAATTAAAATTTACAGTAAAATAAGAAAATTCTGTATAATAAATGTCCGAAAATGGTTCCGACCCCTTGATAGTCACTTGTCGTAATCTTAAATATCACTTAATCTTGAGTGCCCGTTACATACTCATTTTTTTCCTGAAATACAAAACAAAATAAACTTACATGGTCTCCGTTGTCTAAATGTCTATGGTCTGGCTCTGGTTCATTGTTGTTAAGGAGCTGATGAGTTTTATGTTCAATCTGAAATGCAAATCAAGAAATATTTAATTGAGTGCAGTCAAATTAAACCTTACATGATTCTAATTTAACACATATTAAAACTATCCAACCATTTACTATAATTTTGCCATGGCATGAAATTCTATATTTATTGATAGGCAATCATAGAGAAATAAATTCAATACTTCATGGATGCAACTTTTTGTTACAATAGTGAAGTAACATGCTTTTATCTTAAGTATTAATCGATTATATGTATCGATTGATATTTATAGATAATATGTCTCCAATTGTACACAATTATGTAACGAAGACAATAAAATATCCAACAATAAATATTCTCAGTTTATCTTCATTAGTATTTAATAAGCAATTAAAATACAAATAAAAAAAAATGGTAAGACTATGTACATAAAAAAGTTATAAATATAAACAGATAATAAAAAAAGTAAAAGAATATAATCTTACTACAAAAAATAGCCACATTCTACCATTTATGAGTTTGGATTTAACCGTGTCTACTAGATTTTTACGATAAATGAAGCATTTGTAATATTACATTGAATTATTTATAGGCATGTGAACAGTACAGATACCACCTATACTTTCGCCTCGTCATTTTTATATGTGAACCCACGAACTCACCTGAACAGTCTCTGTCGGCTCGTTTTTTATCAGCACGATTTTCTTCTCCAGTGTATTCTGCGGGATCACGTAGAACCTCTTCACGTTGTCCTTGGCGTCGGGGTCGACGACCGACAGCAGCCTCGCCTGCAGCGGCGCAGGCTTCACTATCCGCTTGTTGTCTTCTATGACGCGGGCCTCGGTCAGCTCGATCGGACGGTCGATGATACGGTTGAGGTCCGCTTGAGGCACGGACAGCTCCTCCTCATCGTAATCCGAGACCCTCCTCTTTCCAAAATTCTCGTGGCTGTTTAGAGGTGGCGACACGTCGGCGTCCCGTCTGTACGGCTCGTGGATGCCGTTCCGAATGTGCAACGGTTGGTGGTTTCTGTATATGTGGTGCAAGTCATTCCCGTTCGACGGTAACTGACCACTTCGGTTTACTACCAAGTTGTGTGCGATATCCTCATTCTTCACACTTCGGATCGTATTCGCGATACTTGTCTGCAAGCTTTGATGGCTCAAATTGTTCAAGTTTAACGATACGCTCGAAGGGAGTGTCTGTGTTTGTTGCAAGGTCGTCGGTGCGTTCAAACTTGTCTGAATGTTGTTTTGGATAGACAGTCCCGAAGACTGGATGCCGATGACGTTCGATTGACTGGATTGAATGTTCGTAGGCCCGTTTCTGTTCTCTACCTGAAAACAAAAATTGTTTGGTTCTTCTCAATTAATTCCAACTCTTTTTATCTAATCACTATTCTGTAAAGATATGCGTGGCTGACCAACTTATCTACCAGATTTATTCAAACTACCCATAAGACACACAAGGTTTACCAGCTGTCATCTACCAAAAACAATAACCTACCAAGCAAGAACGTAAGTATAAATTTTTCCAACAACGGTCATCCAACCAAGTTCCAACCGGGACTGAATTTACTTATCTTTGTAGATCGTTTACGATTTACACAAGTCAAGGCGCACTCCTATTACTGCGTACCGCCAGACAAGACTTTAAGAGTCTAAGAAAATATGTTTGTATTATTTGGTTCATACTAATAATTATTATTCAAATTGAATACATACCTGGTAATGATAAGTAGGGGCTGGGGAAACTCTGATGACGCTGGTAGCAACACCTCCGCCTACAGGAGAATTCATTCTATCCGGTCGGACTAATTCGGGTCTGAGAAAGAGAAATAATTTGGTATGAGTAGTGAGACACATTACCTTATGAGAATGTGGGGGTATTGTAGTTCACTTATGATAATATGGTAGAAGTGATGTGTTGTTGCATTAATTGTAAGAAGATGGCGAATTATCCTCGAGATATAATACTGTTACTTCATGGTTTAATGTGTGTGTGCATATATATGTACGTTGTGAGTATGTATTCGTATGTGCGTATATGTTTGACCGTACGTATGTGTGACGACGTATACTTCTGCATGTGCGTGCGTCGAGGAGGGGAGAGAAGATGTAGTATAGCAGTGTGTGTGTGCCGAAGGCGGTGGTGTTACCTGATGAGATGGTGGTAGGAGTGGTGCGGGTGGTGCGCGTGGTGCGGCGCGTCGGGCGGCTGCGGGCTGGAGATGGGCACGAACACGTTGCCGCGCAGCCCCGCCACGCCGGGCGAGCCGCCGCCCACCGGCGACGCGCCCGGGCTGCCCGACCGCGAGCTGCCCAGCGACACTGCGCGCACACACACACACATACACACATTTGATACTCAGCTATACATTACAATTATTCACATCCTACCCTATACGATGCGGCGGCACCGGAGTGTTTATTAACACTTTCCCTGCGGTGTACAACAATGTAATACATTACTTGGCGTAACACGCTTGCGGCTTACATATATGTCGTGTACGTACAAATATGGATTAAGAGCGAACAAAAGTACTGTATTTACGCCGGCGCTCTAAGACTAGGAGCGGACACTATCTCTGTGTATTCGTAGATGATACACAGATGCTAAGAAATACAATATTTCAGCGAATTATCAGTGCGACTTCAATCTAAAGAACACATCTCCAGTTTAGTGCCATCTCCCGCAACGCTGACTCGATGTAATACATTTATGAGCGCCGAAGTGAAACCGTTAACGAATTTTATAATTTAAAATTTAACATTGTTGGAAAAAGGAGTTCTGAAATTTATATGCTTTAATATATTCTTTTTCAATAATTGTATGTACCGCAAAACAGTCTAACTTTATTTATTATTATGATTAATATTTTTTTAAGAGTCACCATCATATAAACAAACATGTAACATAACGTAAATAAGGGATACCTTAATATTTCTGACATATAAGTAAAGTAGTTTAAATCACTTAAAGAATGATTTCTTATACGTTTTAATATGAACTAAATAAAAATATGTATTTAAGGCCTAAAAATATGTATTTTAAGTAACTCTTATTTAGGAATCGTGTACAGTAACTTGGATATATAAAGTATCTTTGTATTTTATAGTTATATAGATAAAGCAGCATACCCAGCATATTAGCCGCTTCGGTCTCGTCGGGATCGAAGCGGCCGGTGACGCGGTAGCTGGGCGGCGTGGTGTCCGACTCGCGGGACGTCTCGTCGCCCTCCACGCCCGTGCCGCTCGACGACAAGGACTTGCTGCTACTCCTATGGAATAACGACAAAGTATTCATTGATCAAAATATGCAGAGAAAGAACAATTACGTTATAAGTACCAACGTTTATACGTTATAAGTAAACGTAAACTATCGACAGACAGTGCTGTGCTGAGTTTATATCGACGCTACAAGACTGAAGGCGGACATTACGTCTGTGAATGCTACACTGATGCTAAAAAATACAACAATTTTGTGAATTGTCGGCGCATCTCCAGTGTAAACAAAAGAGCTCCAGTTTAGTGCCGCCTCCCATAATCCTGACGCAATGTAATATATGAAAGCCACAGTCCAAGTGCCTTTTAATTTCACAGATCAGATATCACGTGATTTTATCATATTTTTATTGACATTTTTCGTTCGCTAAGCGCATTTCATTTTATTGCTCTTGGAGAAAAATAGCGGATCACTATTAATTTACAATACCGATGTGACAACACAAAATAAACTGTAGTTGGTATTTTAACTAGAAACTTTACCTCTGTTGTGGTGTATGACCGGAGCCCTGAGCCAACGGTGTGTTGGACGACCTGGTGACCCCGCGCAGCGAGAGGTGCCGGGAGCAGAACCCTCGCCGTTGGCTCTCCTTAGTGCAGCCGTCCTTGGAGCACAGCCGCCTCCACTGCTTGCCGTTGAACTTCTTCCTAATGCCGGTGGGCGTCGCCACCACATCACCTTTCTTATATTTGTGCGGGGTTGCCGTATGAGATCTGAGAACAAAACAATTTTCATTACTATTTTTAGACTAGACAGCAAAATGTGTACGAGATATCACCGGCACACTCTTTCCTAGTTGAATGTAAAAGAAGTTAACTTCTTTGAGCAGTAAATAAGAATTTAGGCTAATTCATGTTAATCAGTCTCTGCAGCATGTTACCACCCACACACAACTTCATACAAGACTGAAGTCCAATCAAAGGCACCTAGATGGGTTACTAGTTACTTCTGAGAACTGAGATAGCAGCCATACGACATCAACATCATATAATATTACCACTTCACCTACTTACGTTTAAAGAAATTTATTTCTCAAAAGATTTACAAAAAACACAGGAATCAATGTAAATATACTCGAGATTCTGTGTACTATATTTCTGTGTACATCGTATGCTGCAATTAACGTCGCTTATTTATTTATACAAATTGCCAACACATCCAAGGATGATTACAATAGAATCCTTTTCTATACGATGTGTTTTTAACATTATAATGGTATGAAAGTCCGAATAAATTTTGATCGACTCAATTTTCGTTAAGTGATTGATATCTGAGACCTCATTGGATAGCTTACCTAGGAGTAGGGGGTTGAGATCTTGGTGTGAGACTGCCTTCGATCAAACTCGAAGTACTGCCGCGACTCTGTAGACTGCTGCGTTTGTTGTTGCCACAGTCTAAAAGAAATATATACGAAATGAATTAATAAATATAAAAAGAAAAATAAACAAGTATGTTTTTTAGTCATACTGTATTAATTAATTAAACTCAGTAGCTTTGTCAAGCAATAAGGTGTAAATTATCAATATCTTGTTTTTTGTTATACTTTTGATAGTTTAACCCTATATTATTATTTTTTTACAATCACTTCACCATACGTGAAATGAATAAGACGCTTGTTCTTAAAACACGGCTTTCAGCTAAATCGGTGACTAAAGTCTTATTATTCAAGATATACCTACTACAAATTATGAATATAAAGAGTAATATACCAAAACATGCACAGACCATGTTTGCTATGCCAATTCATCACAGCCATAAATCAGTTCAGATCCATACCATGAGAATCTGCGGGGAACATGATATCCTCGCGCGGCAGATCGTCATCGCTTTCCACGTAGTCGTCGAAGGGACGGACGGAGCCGTTGGACAGCGCGCCCACCGTCACCACCGGCCCGCCAGGCATTGGCGATGACGTCACGAACTGTTCACTCATTTGGTACTGGAACAGAACATAATTCATAAGATTGTCTTTTTAGGAGAGCAGCGAACAAGCTAGACCGAACTGAACTCGTACGAAGATGTATTGCTACTCCTGACGATTAAGATGCTCCTTTAGCCTTTCGAGTGTACCCGACTAATACTAATCAAGTGGATAAATATTGGTTGGAATACGTATAAAAGGTTGAGCTAAGCCACAGCCTTCAGAAGACTTATCATCATCGTCATTAATGATCCATATTGAGCAAGGGTCTTCTCTCAGAATGAGAAGGGTTAGGCCATAACACACAATTCTGACAAGTGCGAATTGATAGACCATTGTGATTTTAAGAAGAACACTCAAGTATGCAGTTTAGCGATGTTTTTTTTAAATGCAACAAAAACAAAAATAAATTACGCTTTCTATACTGATAACCACATACAAGGATTACCAGTACTATTGGTATCAATAAAGACAAGTACGGAAACACCCAGTGGCTTTCCAGGTCGTTTTAATAAGAACATAACCAACCTGAGCCGAAGACAAATGTGAATGCAAGCGGAGGTGTGGCGGCAGAAGTGTGGTTCCAGGGTGAGAGCCAGCGTCCTCCAATTCATCAGCCCAGGGAGGTTGTAACAAGCGAAGGTCTGGTCGCTTTACCTCCACAATCTCCTTGCATAGCATGTCTGATTCTGTCAAGACCTGGAATACAATTAACTTATTTTACACAATACCTTTTTATTACGTTTTTATTTAGTCGCTTTAAGGGCTTGCCTGGTCGGGCAGTCTTATTATCGATTACACGCGTCCTTCCCGATGACCTACAGACTTGAAATTTGGAAATTAGCTTATATTAGAAAGAGAATTCAAAAAGACTAAATATAAGAATACAATGTTTATATAATAACATAATTATGAAAACCTACTTAATATTAATTATTAATAAACTTGAAAGTAGTACATAATTTCTATTAATTTAATCTATATTAATCTAAGAAAAATATAAAAAAAAACTTAAATAGTTTTTGTTTCTCTTATCTTAATAATCGCGCAAACCAAATTACAAGTACCTATTACTTTTACTAGCTATAAAATAACCAGTAAGGCTCACCTTCACGCGAATTCTGATGGGTGAATGGTGAACGTCCGTGACAATACCCTCAACGAACACATTTTGCACACTCTCCCGACTGGGATCCGTAGTCCTGACTACGCACGCTAGTCCCTTCTTAACGTGACTGACCTGCGGACTCGCGTCACTTATAACATGAAACTTATTCACACCGAACACATCACTATACTCGATCGGCTCGTTCTCCTGACCGTCCAGTTCCACAATCACTTTGCACCCGTCAGCCTGACGGATCACACCCGGGATGTAGATCCCACGCTGCTTCGCGAGTACCCGATGGTCCCGCCACTCGGATAAGTCGATGTTTGGGTAATGGAGAGAAAAAGGCTTAAGCTCGTTGTGGGGTGAGGCCCGATGAACTATTGGCGACGGTTGCAGCACCGGAGCTGGATAACTCGTCGGCTGGTGGTATTCTACTGGCGGTGGTGCGGACACGGGGATGTTGATGCAGTTCCTGTCGGCCATGTTGGTGACGCAGTTGCGCTCAATCTCCTCCAGCTCAGACGGGTTGAACTTGCGTTTCTTCGGCAGGTTCCTGACGGGCGCTTGCGTCGGTGTCTGCTGGGCCGGCGCGTGCCCATTGTTGCCACTGGCGTTTCCGAGATTGGTTGGATTCGCCATAGTTATGTTTGGGGTAGGATTGGTCGTTGATTGGGACAAACTCACTGTCCCTACGCTGCTAATAACTGAAGCGGGAATCTGAAAATAAACATTTGAAATGAAATGTTACTTTCTTCTTATTAGGTATTACAATTCCCGTCAGTTTGAGCGCAGAGTCATCATTCGAATGCCTATAGCCACAGCTAATGACGACAAGATAGTAGTAACGGTGGTCAGTGACATAAAAAGGACTATTAATACATTTGCCTACTACATAATACAAATATATAAACTTGCTGCTATTAAAAATACTAACTGTTGTATACTGCAATTTATGCCTAAAGTATCAATTACCAAAACCATATAGGGTTGCCTGTAAACTGGTCACGTTATTGCACAATTAATTTACAACTTTCTGTAATTACTTCAATATTGATTTTCCCTTTCGTAACAATGATAAGATTTTTTTCTCTAACAAATAATAATAATCATTATCATCATCAAACCTATACCGTTACATCATCAAGCCATTACTGAGCACTGGTATCCTCTACATACAATGGTTAGCCCATAGGCCATCACACTGGCCAAGGACGTATTTTTAATCTAACCCATCTGTATACTACCCCACCAGATCTATAAGAACTCTGAGACACACACGTCAAAATTAATAATAACTAATGGTTAATAGGCATATAATTTTTAACAATCAAGTGCGCCATGGATTACAATCCCGGAAAAACAGAAAAGCCGAAGTATTACCAATAAGCTATCATTGGTCATGCGTTATCTTTGTTGTAAAATAATTCATACTACAAAATTATTTATTAATGTTCATGTTATAGCTAACTGAGCATGAGTCGACCTACATCCTTAAATCCGTTGTACGGTACCGTTAAGAATTACACCTCAAACCTGCTCCGATAACTTAATAACGTTGACTGCCCTTCGCTGCAACATGCATATTATTACCTGATATCTGTTTGAACGATCTCGAATATCACTGTAAATGCGGTAACACTGTTATTTTTATGTGAGACGTGTAGCAAACGGGCGTGATGTTTAGTAGTCGCCTTAGGACATTCCCATATAACCTCAAACAGGACTTTCTGTCTTTTTTAGTGTCAGGAAGTTCTGTCTTTTTTAGTGTAGCAAACGAGCATGCAACCCACCTGATGATGAGTCGCAGCCCATAGACATCCATGTACATTTACAAATATGACTGAAATCCTATCTGAGCTCGAACATAGATGCGTTGCTACTCATGAGGACTAAGATGGATGTAGCCGGCAACCGCACCTATCCAACCGAAAAACAAGTAATGCTTTACGGCGGGTTATGAGGGCGGCGGTGGTACTTCCCCCATCAAACTACAGTTCTGATACCTATAAAACGAGTATCGCATTAATTAACCCCAGGCAGTCGATTATCGTTTACCTGTAAAATTTAGTTACTTTACTTAAGTTACTTTGAATAAACATTTTAGTGACTAAAACAATAATTAACATTTAAACGAAATGACGTTTTTAAAAATTAATGTTTTGGATTGGCACGATAGTACTATTATCTATAGAAATGCTTCACGCTGGAAAGGGGTCATATGCGCGGTCAACAAACATGCTAATTGTACCATTTTATAAAATGTATTTTTTATGTGAAAATAATAGCAAACGAGCATGCAAACCAGCTGATGTTAAGTAGTCGCAGCGCGTAGACATCCACGTACAACCACAAACACGACCGAAATCCTATCTGAGCTCCTGAGGACAAAGATGGTCACCTCGCTTCAAAATGTAGCCAGCAGCCGCACCTCTCCAACCGAAACTCGAGTAATGCTTTACGCCGGATTATGAGGGCGGTGGTGGTACCTCCCCCGTCGAACTATAGTTCTCCCAACTTTTCATCATGTTGTCTATGTTGATGATATTACCTGATCGTCGATATCTGGATAAAGTGCGTGTGAGTGGAATAGGGAGCGCGCGGGGGGCTGCGGCTGCGAGGCGCCGCCCGCGTGAGCGCGCTGCATCACCGCCTCCCGCTACCACGGATCACTCATTGCGCGCGAACGCCTGAACACAGATAAAAAATATTGTAAACATTTGTCGCTATATATCGCTTAACACTTCGACTGCGGCACACAAATATTACGTCGATTCAGCATTGCTGGAGGCGGAGCAGAATAAACTGGAGCTACTTTCTTCAGACAGCAGATGCGCCGAAAATTCACAGAAATGTATTCTTAACATCCATACAACATAAACGAATACATAGACGTTGTTTCCGGCTTTCCAGCAGTCGCAAGTAAACACTTGTGTCCGCCCGCAATCCATACAAATGTGTGAACACAACAGGTTTGCACAAGCCGCAAGCGCGTTACACCGCGCAATACTCAGCAGTTGTGTATCCCGCAAGGAAAGTGTTAAGTAAGAAGGGTTTGGTTAATCAGGCCCAATACTGAAATAAAGGCAGTAGAACTCTGAATCTCAACAGGAGTTTTGACAAAAGGCAATAAAATAAAGTTTTGCCAATTATGAATCCTTGAATGCATGCATGATGACACGTGTCATTCTTTGATATTCGCGAAGAACACATTTAGCATAAATATACAAAAAATGAAAAAATATGTCCAAAATGTACTACCTACTACTAAAGCGGTGAAGTACATTTATATTTGCACTACGACCCACCGTCAACTAAAATTAAAAAAACAAAACCTTTACAGAACGCGTGTATCTTCTCAGAACTTGAATAATTAGGTCATGATCTAAAACGCTAACTAAAGAGGTGCGTCACGCGTGCCTGGAATTGAACCCTGAACATCTTTAGTAAATCGAGTTTCCTTCAGCACATTTACGGTAAAAAACCTCACAAAGAGAATTATGTCTAGCACTGTAATGAGTATGTCTTATTTTACTTAAGTGTGTATGTGTGTAATGTCATTATCGTAATTGACTCAAGGCGGAGCATGGAATTTTTTATATAATGAAACTGAATACCGGAATTCAGGAATAAAGAAACTGAAAACAGAAACACGTGTAATATGAATCTCAAATTTTTTGTTATCGACTCGTCAGAGACATTTAGCTGTTTTTTAGTGAACTAGGGAAATTTCTGCAGCCAATATTGAATAAGGATTAATACTGCAAACACAAAATAAGTAGAACGATCTGGCAATACCATGTTTCCATCTTGTAGACTCTAGTTGATGTACATTGATGGCGTATACGCGATTTCCTTTATAAAATAAATATGAGCGTAGTGTTCTGATGTCTGATGCCAATTTTTAGCTCAATTACTCCGTATAGACACTCACACATACGGTGTGGCATTGAGATGAAACAACTAGGTATGTAATACGTGAAAACTCCAATTAGACATAATCACTTGCAACGTACGTTTACATAACGTGACGCGAGTAAATAAATAAACAGGGAACCAGTTAACCGACTGTTTCCCCGCATTAAAAGCAACAGTACTATTTCTTTATATATGTATATATGTATATGACTCATTAAGTCTGCCATAATGTTTTTGATTCATTGTCAATTTAAATACGGTTTATATTTTTCCGCACGCCATTGTATCCAGTGAATAATTATACCTACTATTACAAAAATGTAAAACGTTGTCTGTTTGTTATTTTCTCGGTTTTTCTTTGACGCGAAAACTAGAGATTTAATCTATGTCAAATTTTATACATAGAGTTTCTCTGGTCTCATTAAAAACTATGTATCATCATTCCATATGATTTTGGAACTGAGCAATACATAAGCAGCTTTAAGCAGTATTTTTCAAAATACGTATTGCTGTTTTATTAATAGCATTCGTTTAAACTTATATTCCGCTGACAAAACCGCGGGTGTACAATAGTGTATTGTGTCTATAGTAACATACAAGAAATAAAACATCTCTGTGGCTTGTATCGGTCGTAAACGATCAACAAAGTTCGGGAACGTTGCATGCAGTCTGAAATTGGATGGATGACCTCTAGTGGTATTTTTTATACACGGTGTAAGAATACGTTAATGCGGCCCAAGTTATTATTGATAAATGGCCATCGTTGAATCTTTTCAGAGATACTACGAGCGATTTAAGAGGATGAGAGAGGTCAATAGCCTAGGATGCATTGAATTAACGTCAATACGTTGAAGCAGCACGGTGGAGTGCCCTCCAGGCCTCCCCGAGCTCGTTTGGGATTACTATTAATATGATACTCATATATTAGAAGGTGACAAAAATGTAATTCAGGATAAAAAATATATTGCAATGAAAATCGATCGCACGTGAGTCGAACAACTTAGTCCTTAGTAGCATTAATGCATTTGTAATCAACTCTAGGTGAATCAATATATTATACAAGTTAATTAGACAGTTGTATGAGGCGCACTTCAAGTTTATTTAACATTAACGACCCGGACCAGCTTTGTCTTGTAATAGTTTATATTTACTTACATTATTTTTCGTTCATACATGTATCCAGCCATTACCTAGTTGCAAAAACTAACAAAAAGAAACACCTATTTCGAGCGACGACTTAATGACTATATTGAATTTAACTATTAATTTCTCGTCCAATTTACAAAAAAATAGTCTACCTAGTGTTAAAAACTTCTAAAGTTGAAAGTCCAGTACTTTTGAAGTTTATCACGAACAGACAGACAAACGCAACGGAGGATTTTGTTTTATAATATTTAGAGATTATTACCATAAAGTGACATGTCCGAAAGTAACAAGAATGTTGTAATCCGAGATAAAACAATTTTTGAATCGCAATCTAGATGTGAGTCAATATATAGTGGCATGCAAATTTAACAATACGACCGAGGCCATTGGTCAGAATTCTCATTCATGAATCTCTCGGCTCTAAATGTAACTTTGTAATGTAATGTTTAATGATTCATAATAGGTCTGAAGGTCCAATGCTACTTTTTGATACTTTTAAATTCGTATTTAAATCGTACTCTGTACATAATGACTCAATCGCAATATTAACGGAACAAGATTTAGCTTTACGTTTAGACGTGTAGAGACGAAATTGCTATTTACTAGCTACTTTAAATGGCAAAGAACGTAGGTAATTAAAACACCGGACAAATATCCTGGTTATTTTTTTTACACAAGGCAGTCACGTTTATCTACAGTGAACCACAAACATTATACACTTGATGATAGACTTGTGTTTTATGTGGAAAGAGTAGGAAATATGGCTTTCAGGCCACGTGACGTTAAATGATCTCTGTAGCCAATGGATACCTATATCCAACCTCAAACAAAACTAAAGCACTGTCCGTCGTGCAACTCCCGAGGATTTATTTCATTGTTCGGCTCGTATGTAAGTGTAGCCGGTAACCGCACTTCTCTAACCGATACACAACATTTAATTTACTACTGAAAATCTTTATTATGAGAGCGGTCGTGCTGCTTTTCTGTTTACCCTCTAGAGCTATCGGAAATAATTGATGATAAAATTGAATCATGATTGATACGTATGTACAGATCATACAGCTGGACATATTTTTATCAAATATATATAAAAATCTTCACAATGAAAGCTCATTTTCAAATAATGTATAAATAACATATTCTCATCGGTTCACTACTTTGTCACTTTTGGTGCCACAGACACAAAACACAGGACAAATGCTTTAAACTTATAATATCTTTTTTTTTGCTTTAATGTGAACACACCTTTGCTCTAAGATTTCTTGGAATTAACCCGATAACAGCTCTTAAGGAAAACCAAGATGAAAACGCGTACATTTGTACTTACTTCACCTAACCTACATTTCGTATTAATTAGTGCAAAGGAGCTAGAAAGACGGGAAAACTGTTCTTAGTCGGGGTAGCAAGCAACCAGGAAAAAAATGAAGCTATGATTTCAATTTGGCCCCACGATGATAAACATTTGAAACTGCAAATGGAAAGAGAAATATTAATAGCCTTTGGCAACAGGGAGATTTCCCGCCAGGCGAGTTGATGTGCCTGGGGAGCTGCCGTGCTCCGATAGTCTAATTTTTCGAAGTTTGTATATATGCATGATACTTAGAAAACTTCGATAGCGTGATTCAGGATCGTGTTGTGCCATCTCTCGTCGAGTAGCGGAAAGTCGCCACAAGCCGTTAGTTGTTTTGATGCCTTGGTGTGATATCAGAAGGCAATTTTTTTTTTAATGTTTATCATCAACCCACTTCTCGGTTAGACACGGGTCTCCTCTCAGAATAAGAAGTCAGGCTATAGTCATTGGGCAAGGTATAGCGGATTCCAAAATTTCAGATACTGTTGCCAACTTAACGGAGAGTTTCTAGCATACTTCCTCACAATGTTATCCTCACCGTTAAGGCAAGTGATAATTTATTACTAATACAAACATATCTTTGAAATCTCAGAAGGGCGTGCCTGCGATTACAACTTTGGGTCCTCTGTAGAGAAGCTGCAACCTAACCATTAGACTGCCACTACTGTATACGTAGGTAATATGTTTATTTTTAACTATTTCAGTTCCTGGCGATGTCTAAATCAAGCTTCCTTTATTTCCAAGGCATCTCAACAACGTTTTAAACGGTGTCACAAAGGTTCAAGTGGTAATATTAAACCAAGTGCAAGTTACAGTTTAAGCCCTTAACTTCGGGCTAATACGATGCTCAAAAGAAGAAAGAACTCAAAAATGCCAGAGGCTTTGTTTTATGATATATAATTATTTTCCATCCATGTCTATCTACATAACAATTAATGGCTATTATACCAAAAACATAATAGATAATTAATTTTATAGAAAAAGATTTTATTCCGTTTTATTTATCTTATTGTATAATATTTAGTTCAATTAATTTGATCTAGTAACGTCGCTCGCATTCAATTATTTTTTAGATCCGAATGATATTCTCATACTTTCCGTAATAGTATGTAGGCATTGCCTTCAATTATTAGTTATTATCAATTAATATAAGTTAGACCGCCCCTTACATAAAACTGTATGACATCACTACACCCTTAGCCAGAAAAACATAACTCAATGATAAAAAAAACATATTAATCAATTCATGCATTCGGCACTTACACAAAAAGTTTTTAATGTTTAAAAACAAGAAAAACAGAATAAATATATCAATAAGAAAATAAATACAATAAACAAACATTACTACAAATAATGATTAACACTATAGGTACAAATAGTATTTGTCAATATTCGGTGCATTTGTATTAATGACACATGGATTGACAACATATTTACCTTATCTATGTATATACATATATCGTGGGCTTCAAATAACTAATGGGATTTTTACAGCTATCCGAAACTACTATTAGCCATAAACAATATCTAAAATATAGTAAACCTCTTTTTTTAGAAAATAATAAATAGTTTGTAGTACATTGGATAAAATGCAAAGTTATTTAGTTTTTTATAAAGGTGGTAGAGCTATTGGAGCTTGCCCGGGGCGGTACCACCGCCACCCTCACAACCCG